>JABAEC010000059.1:0-162024 GCA_013435705.1 Claviceps paspali | reverse complement strand
GGGAAGGTGTGCCCGCTACACCAATGGTCACTATCAAAAGATCCGCTAGTAATCGCTCATTGCAATCACTGCACCTTACATTGATATATGAGGCCGCGCGTGCACACATGCGTGCGCGCACCTTACACCTTATATCCCCTTAGAGAAATACTTAATAAAGAGTTTACTTCTTAATAGTAACTTATCTAATATAAAGTAATATAGAGGAAATCTAGCACCTTTATTTAGAGTATTTTAGGAAGGAAGCTCTAAGGAAGCTTAGAGAATATATATAGAGAGCTTAACTTTAGGGAATAGTATAGAGAGACTATAAAACCTATACTCTTATATATATATATAAGGAAATATTATAAAGACCCTTATAATATTGCTTTCTAAAGCTATTCTAGTGGGTTTACTAGGATCTATAGGACTATAAAACTAGTTATAATAGAATAAACTAGCTTCTTACTGTAAAAGACGAATTCTTAGGTCTAATATAGGTACATATATTATCTAAAAAGTCCTAAGAGGCAATTTTTAATGTATTAGTTTACATTAAAGCGTGGGTATTATAGCAATTTAGGCTTCCTATTGCTAAATTTATATATAATAATAAGCTAGTAGTTATAAGGGAAGCTTATAATATATATTATATACGCTAGGTAAGTAAAAAGGGCATTAAGATAGAGCTTACTCTACTATACATAAGTAAATTAAATAGAAACGCTAAATAGGCAAACCAGACAATAACTATATAATTAATTGCAATACTTATAGGCGTATATCTTCTACTAAATCTATAGTTAGAAAGCACTTAGGCAGCTGCCTATCTACACAATATAAGCCCTGCCTAGCGCAATAGCTAGAAATTACTACTTAAGACCCTTAAACTCTAGTTTAGAGAAAACACACATCTTCTAATTAGAGACCCTTCTATAGACTTATAGCCTAATTAGGGTAGTTTATATATATATAGATGCTACGCCTATCTATTATAGAAAGACTATAAAGTAAATTGTAATAGGCAAAGCTTTAAAATAAGACCTTAAGTATACATTAGGTATCTAGTAGGCTATACAGCCTTAAATATCTATTACATTTAGATCCTACAACTTAAGAGAGTTATAATAACTTAGAACGTAACCTTTAATAAGTATATCTTCTTTAATTCTATAAAGGAAAGCTTAGAATCCCTTCTAATTAAGGAACTAAACACTTAATTCTAGGAAATTAAGTATAATACTAAGCTTAATAAAGAAGTTAGAAAGATTATTAAGACTATAAGAATAATTCTACAGCTAATTCCTCTAGAGGTATTAAACTTAGGGGTAAATGCTTAAGAGAGCACTCCTAAGGAGATATAAAGTATATAAAACTCTTAGGAGCCTAAGCTAATAGGACTTTAAATACTAGAAGAATTACTATTGCTAGAATTAATAGATATATTAGGAAAGCAGCTTATATAAGAAATTACTACTCTATAAAGTAAGTAGTAAGTAGAGGAAGATCTTAATAAAAACTACTATACACCTAAGAAATATAATAATAATACTATAACCTTAGAACTTAATAAAGAATATATACCCTAACTTAGCAAAGAAGATATATAATAACTTAGCAAAGTATATATAACTAAGTAAATTAATAATAAGTTAAACGTTTAGAGAGCAACCTTAGAGTAAGCTACTCTAATGTAGAGCTTAATACCTATAATCTCTTAGTAACTAATAATAACTAAAGATAAGAAACCTAAGGTTACACCTTAGAGAAGCATATAGTTAGCTAAGAAGCAAGCTTAAGGGTGTAAATAAGACTAAGGAGTCTTACATAAGCATAAGCCTAATAAGCACCTAAAGGACTTTATTAGTTTCCTATAGAACCTAGAATCTCTTTATAATCTAACTAATTATTAGAATAAAAGGAATAAAGGATTCTTAGAGAGTAGCTAATTAGTCTTTTTAATAATTAATGCCTATTATAATAAGTATAGTAGAGCTGTATTAACTATAAGGTTAATAGTAAAGGAGGAAATATCTTAATTAGACCTTATAAAGCTACCTTTCTTATATAAGGGAGCAATAAGACACCCCTTAAGAGCTTACTAAAGTACTATAATAGATAAAGAAATCTCTAAACTTATAGAATAAGCAATGTAAAAGCCTATTAAATACTTAGAAGTAAAAACAATACCTTTACTACTAAAATAGGTATATATATATAAGTTTAATAAGAAGGGAGTACTTAAGAGATATAAAGTATGTATTTATATATAAGGAGATCTCTAAGATAAGGATTTAATTAAACATATATATATAGTAATGCTTACAGCGTATATATTTTAGATTATAATAGCCTTAGCAGCTAGATTTAACCTAGAATTAAGGCAATTTAACGTTAAGAATGCCTTCCTTTACATAAAGCGCGGCAAGCACACAACTCTAGTAATATATAAGCTACTACCTAGATATAAATAACTAGTAGAATGTGTTAAATTACAATAAGCCCTCTATAGACTAAGGGACTTACTATAGCTCTAGTTTAAAGAATTAAGCAGTAGTCTAAAGAAACTAAGGCTTAAAGCTAGTTTAGAGGAGCCCTATCTATTCTACTTAACTAATTAAAAACTCTTTCTAATTTTCTTTATAGATAATATTATTATTACCTTCTATTAGAAAGATACAATCTTAGCTAATAGAGTTATTAAGGGACTAAAGCAATTATACAAACTTAATAATAAAGGAGAGGTACGCTTCTTCCTAGGCATTTAAGTAATTTAATATAGAAAAGAGCGTAAGATATTCCTCTCCTACAAAGCCTATATTATAAAAATTATAGAAAGGTTTTAGCAGAATAAGAGACCCTTATTCTTAGTAATACTAATCCCTATAATAAAGTATTAAAAGAGTAAGGGAGCAGCTACTAAGATAGAGGTAAAGCTCTATTAGGAAATAATAGGTTCTATGCTATACACAGCTATTATAATTAGGCTAGATGTAGTATATATAGTATTAAAACTATTCTAATACCTTTAGAATCTAGGACCTAAACACTATAAAGCTATTAAATAGTTAATCTAATACTTATTCCTTACTAAGCACCTTATACTAAGCTTTAGAGGTACTAAAGAAGTGTATATATTATAAATCTTATGCAACGCATTGTTTGCTAATAATCTCTCCACCTAGAGATTATTATAAGGATACCTTATTACTCTCTTTAGAGGTCTAATTATATAAAGAGTAATATATTAAATAATAGTTAGCACCTCTATAACTAAGGCAGAATTGCTTGCTTTACAGAAAACAGCGCAGTAGACTATAGCATTGTAACGATTGTTTTGTAATATGCATTTTAAGACTAACAAAGACTAGGTTATTAGTTGTAATAATTAATAAACAATTAGATTGGTCCTTAATAAGGCTAAAAGGTCAAATTTATAATTAAGGCATATTAATATACACAATATATGGCTTAAGTAGGAATATAAGCGTAGAAGGTTTATAATATTATATATTCCTACTGTAATAATGCCTATAGATAGATTTACAAAGGCACTTAATTAGTAGTAATTTAAATCCTTCTATATAATGCTAGGAATAATAGATATATATACTATACTATAAGTAGAAAAGGGGTCTTTAAGAAGCTAAGTATATTTTACCTAAGCCTTATACTTAGAGGAACTAATACTTAGGGGTGCAGCATTATATTATTCTATAAGGAAAATTACAATTATACATAACTAATGTAACTACTAGCTTATAGGAGTGTTATAAGAATAAATAATATATATATATAAGCACTAGGAAGAGGGTCTATAAGTTTATATAGATAGTTACTATAGTATATTAGAGAGGGGGTACTAATTATATTACCCTAGAAAATATATAAGAGCCCTCCCCCTAGCTATAGAAAGTATAACTAGAGCAAATATAAAGTAGAATAAAGAATGCTAAACACCTATATACTAATAAAGGAAAGAGTATAAGAAGAGTAAAACACCTAAACACTAACTATATATAAAATTAAGATCTAAAAAAAGCAAAGTAAAGTAATAAAAGTAAAAGTAAAGTAAAGTATTAAGCAGAGGAAATGTAACTAGTGTAATTCCCTAAGCTATTATTTGCTTAATAAGGCAACCTAGTTAAATAGTAGATTAAATCCATAGCTAATAAGTACTGCCTTACTGCCTTTATAAGCTTAGCCTATAAGCTTATAGCCCTCTAGGCTATACTCTCCTCTCTATAGACTAAGTTTAGCTTTATAAGGAGTTAAAGCTATAGTAGGAGCGTCTTATAATACTCCTTTATAATCTATAAAGGCTAATTATAAGTATAAGGAATACTAATATAATAGGAAGAAAGTATACCTTCTTCTCCTTATTAGACTCTAAAGAGTCTGCCCTAAAGAGCTGCCTAGTTAGGGGAATTAGAATAGAATAAATTAAGTAGTAGCTATAGCTACTATCTATATACTAAAAGTAATAGATAGTATACCTACCTATACTATTAGTATAATTACCCTTCCCTTTACTAAAGAGGCGTAATTAAAGGCAATCCTTATAAGGAAGCTCTCTTTATATACCTCTCTTTTAAGGAATAGACTTCTATACCTAGAAAAATTAGTATAGAGAGTAAAAGAGAGAAAAGGGAAGAGAACTTATCCTACCCTATCTTAAAGCTAGTATTATAAATAACGTTAGCCTTACTAGAATATCTAGCATTACCCTTATAAAAGGGAGACTCTCTCTTCCTACTATTACCTCCTCTACCTCTTTCTATATACTTACTACTAGGCTTAGCAATAGTATAGTCCCTAGTAATAAAAGCGCTAAGGACTTTAGGGTCTCCTTATAGGCTATAGGCTTATTAGTTAATTACTACTACTACTATTATTATTAAGGCATTTTTTATAGTATTATTAATTTTTAATAGTAAAGAAAGAGAAAAGGGGGAAGTATAAGATAAGGGGAGGAAGACCTCTTTATATAATAATTTACTAATTACAGCACTAAGAGAAAGCTTACTTCTTAATTAATAAGCCTTTTACTCTTTACTTAAGAATTATAGTATCTAATAGAAAATTTACTTTATACTTAAGAGAGTTATAAGTTATAATAAAGTAAAGTAACTCTTATCTACTATATAGTAAAGTATATAATTAACTATAGGAATGCGTAATATACTAACATTAATTAGGGGGTGTGTTATACTTAGGCAAATAAGAGCTAACTAAGGAGGAAACCATTATAATTAGTTACCTATACAATCCTAGAAACTTAAGTAATTAGCACCTCTTTCTTTCTATTAAGTAAGAGATGTATTATAAGAAAATAAGCACTCTAAAAGAAGAAAATATACTCTTCTTTAGAGTAATTATATATACGCATAAATAGGGCGTATAATTCCTATTTTTCTATGTAGAGACACGGACTTCAATAC
Source organism: Claviceps paspali (assembly GCA_013435705.1). Taxonomy (NCBI): domain Eukaryota; kingdom Fungi; phylum Ascomycota; class Sordariomycetes; order Hypocreales; family Clavicipitaceae; genus Claviceps; species Claviceps paspali. The sequence continues at coordinate 156,601 of JABAEC010000059.1, read as the reverse complement.
AATTCAGACCTAACTAATTGACGCGATCCTGACCCACGTGAAGAGTGCTCCACTAAGCGTACATTACGCGACATCTGTCAACTCATCCAGCGGAGGAAGGTGTAACATAAACGAGGGTGTAGATAGACCAGTTACTATAGAGTAGTTACCTACTACTATGTAAGTGAGGACACTATTTAATTCTTAAAAAAAAAAAAGAAGCACCTTCTCGGCAGTGTTCTCATAGAATTTAAGGGTATATATCACACTGCCCGAATGCCCTCGATATCAGCCTTAACCGAACTGATATCGAAAGGCCTCAGCCTAATTGGGCACGGCGGCTTTATTTACTATCAATAATCGAATCTGCAAGTGTCCTGAGCCCCGTGTCATATAAATTGGTTTGGCAAAAAAGAATTTGAAATGGTTTCAGTCAGTACCTGATCTTAGGTGCCCAGATACTACGGGCGATGTGGGTGGCTATTTAGCCTCTTCCTTTTTTCTGCCTTGCCTGCGCATCAAGCTTGGCTTGTTCGTGCTCCCTGATCTTCCTATAGGCTTCAAGCACATCCTCTCTCGCCGTCTGTAGTTCTTCTCGTCGCCTCAAACTTCCAGCGGCCTTTGGAATATTGCTCACGTCGACGGCGGCGCCGCCCACCTGTAGTTGTTTTCGGGGTTTCCTGTGAACAAGATCTGGCGGTGCCAGCGCAACGTCGTGCAACTTGATCTTGGCCTCATTCCTCTTGCGAATCAAATCCCGCCAGGGATCGTCGTCGTCTGCCTTTTTGCGTTTCTGAGATTTCTTGCCCCCGCTCAACTTGGCTGTTTCGTCGAAAGCACCTTCCGAGAGCGTGCCAGAGACGTAATCATCCATCTCACGTTCCTCGGCAAGCTCGCGTTCCTCTTCTCGCTGCTCCTGAATCTTGCGCTCCTCCGCCCTCCACTCATCGTACAGTTTGTGCATCTTCTTTTCTTTAAGCGTGCGGTGGACCTTCAGCCCGAGAGAGTCTTTCCCGTCCTTTGTTTTTGTTTTCGTTGTCAGACCTGAGATCGGTAACGCGGCATCTACGCGGGCCGAAAACGATCGCATGTCTTCGCCTGGTTTTATTCGTGGCATTTCCACCCCATCATTTTTTGTACTCTTCCCGCTCTTGTTGATGTACCCATCGTCGAGTCCGCATCGGGTCTTCTTGCCTTGCGCAAGCGCCATTAGCCTCCGAAATTGTCGAGGAACATCATTGCTGTTCTTGGAGTCTTTCCGTGGTCGCTTCGTCTTCGGTTGCTCGATCGCCTTTTTGCCATTCCGCTTGCTGGCTGTTACCGGCAATGGTAGCGCTTTCTCTGATGGTGGCAGATCATAGCTGAGACGATGGTTAGTAATGTTCCATTCGTGCTGGCTAATGGAAACCCGTAGCTGCGACTCACACATCTCCTTCGCCACGCTTTCTCTTGTGTTTATGAGGCATGGTTTGATTTGGCCAAGAAGGTATTGCTGCTACTGTGGTGGGAAATCTCTTGTCCTTTGCATCCAATTGGTAAGTAAGTTTTGCCGTCCTGGTGCTTATCGGTATCGGTTGCAGTACATTTTGTCGCACTAAGAATCGGGCTTGGCCACGGCCCACACCAATCAGTGTGCCGTAGACCCTTTAAAATATTAGGCGATACATTCATTGTTCTAACACCAGCTAAAAAAAAAAATCAACCTCGAGAGGAGAGAAATAAAGATGATTTAATTTAGTGATTATGCCTTGTGATATAACTATATACGTATGTACACTTGATGTGACATTTCAACTTGTTTGACGCAACAAGCGAGGCAATACAAAAATTCTCTAGGTATTTTTCAACGCTGTTTTTATACAATAATTTATTCGCGTTGTACAGTACATGTATCTTTATCCTTGTTTTTTTTTTTTTTTTTTGAAAAAAGAAATCTCATTTTTTTACGATATTATTGAACCACCCTTAGATATTAAATAGGTCGTTTTAACAATATAAGTGGTATGTCTATCATTTTTTGCATAAGAAATGTGTGGAGAGTTGCTGTGCTTCCCGTTGCCACACAATTGCCAACGTCGTTCCTGATCGGGTTATGCAGATGCTCCTGCAAGTCCGAGCTTTATACATGTAACCGTTTGCGCTTCAGCCACTTGATAATCTCAACATAATAACCAAAGGATTTATCCAATCCGCATTCTTAACGTTTTTTTTTTTTTTCGTCCATCTTCAACAATTGTACCACGGCTTCTCTGATTACAGCTCGATTCCATGCGAGGACCCCTCTAGCGTCTGCCCCGTCTTTTGGACCGAACCCGCCCCCCTTTTATGTGCCCCAGCCGCTCGCTCCATGCAGCACAGCGGTGCCCGGTCGAGCTTCCCTCAAAGTAACCCAAGTCCCGAATGACTTCCACGAACGTCAACAGATCCTTCCATAAGCTGTTGCGTTGTCACTCATCGATTCAATTCCAGCTCTCTGCCTGGTAGCTCATCCCATGGCATCGACATTCGATGTTGGCACAAGGGCGTGGCAGCCTGATGCTGCCGAGGGCTGGGTGGCCTCGGAGCTGGTCAGCAAAGAAATCAACGGAGCCAAGGCTAGGCTGTTGTTCAAACTTGAAAACGGAGAGGTAATTGTGCATTCCCTGTACCGTGCAGAAAATGTCAAGGAATTTTAACTCACTGATGTCGGTTTGTATCGAAATAGACAAAGACGATTGAAGTGTCGGTCGAGGCGTTGCAAAGCGGGAACGATGCGTCCTTACCGCCTCTGATGAACCCCACGATGTTGGAAGCCAGCGATGACCTCACGAATTTGTCCCATTTGAATGAACCAGCTGGTATATACTTACAACTCCCTCGCGCTACATGGTTTTTTATTCTTTCTTTTTCTTTTTCTTTTCTTTTCTTTTCTTTTCTTTTTTTCTATTTTGCAACTACTTGACTAACAAATTCATTAGTTCTGCAAGCCATTAGATTACGATATTTGCAAAAAGAAATTTATACATACAGTGGAATCGTTCTTATTGCCACTAATCCGTTTGCTCGAGTCGATTCTCTGTACGTTCCAGGCATGGTACAAGTATACGCGGGAAAACAAAGAGCAACGCAAGCACCGCACCTGTTCGCTATTGCCGAAGAGGCCTTCATGGACATGATTCGGGATAACAAGAACCAGACAATTGTGGTTTCTGGTGAGTCTGGTGCTGGAAAAACCGTGAGCGCCAAATATATCATGCGGTACTTTGCAACCAGAGAATCACCAGACAACCCCGGGGCTCGTTCCAAACGTGGAACTGAGTCCATGAGCGAGACTGAGGAGCAGATCCTCGCCACCAACCCTATCATGGAGGCGTTCGGTAACGCCAAAACGACACGAAACGACAATTCTTCGCGATTTGGAAAATACATCGAGATCATGTTTGACGATAAGACGAATATCATTGGTGCTAAGATCAGAACATACTTGCTCGAGCGATCGAGGCTTGTTTTTCAACCTTTGAAAGAACGCAACTACCATATCTTCTATCAACTCGTGGCCGGTGCCTCTGAGGCTCAAAGAAAGGAACTGGATATACTTGCCATTGATCAATTCGAGTACCTGAACCAGGGCAACTGTCCCACGATCGATGGTGTTGATGACAAGTCTGAATTTCACGCCACCAAGAAGTCACTACACACCATTGGTGTTTCTGAAGCGCAGCAGAGCGACATCTTCAAGCTCTTGGCCGGTCTGCTGCATCTCGGCAATGTGAAGATCACGGCCTCGAGAACTGAGAGCGTCTTGGCCGCGACGGAACCGTCACTAGAAAAAGCTTGTAACATCCTGGGTGTGGACGCACCTGAGTTTGCCAAGTGGATTGTCAAGAAGCAGCTGATCACGCGCGGTGAAAAGATCACGTCAAACTTGAGCCAGGCTCAGGCAATTGTTGTTCGTGACTCGGTCGCCAAATTCATTTATTCCAGCCTGTTCGACTGGCTGGTTGATATTATCAACCACAGCTTAGCGACAGAAGAGGTTCTGAATCGTGTCACGTCTTTCATTGGTGTCCTCGATATTTACGGATTCGAGCATTTTGCGAAGAACTCGTTTGAACAATTTTGTATTAATTACGCCAACGAGAAGCTTCAGCAAGAGTTCAATCAGCATGTCTTTAAGCTGGAACAGGAAGAATACCTGAGGGAGCAGATTGACTGGACCTTCATCGACTTTTCGGATAATCAGCCATGTATCGATCTCATCGAAGGAAAGCTTGGCATATTGTCTCTCTTGGATGAAGAGTCCCGACTACCCATGGGCTCGGATGATCAATTTGTGACAAAGCTTCATCATAATTTCGCAACGGAGAAGCAACAGAAATTCTTCAAAAAGCCTCGATTCGGAAAATCCGCCTTCACAGTATGCCACTACGCCGTCGACGTCACCTACGAATCGGAGGGTTTCATTGAGAAGAACAGAGATACCGTTCCCGATGAGCACATGACGGTCCTTAGGGCAACCTCGAATTCCTTCCTCAAACAAGTCCTCGACGCTGCCTCTGCGGTCAGAGAGAAGGATATTGCATCCGCCTCCTCAAACGCCGTGAAGCCTGCCGGGCGAAAAATCGGCGTCGCCGTCAACAGAAAACCAACACTCGGTGGAATCTTCCGGTCCTCTTTGATTGAACTCATGAACACCATCAACAATACAGACGTGCACTACATCCGGTGCATCAAGCCCAACGAAGCGAAAGAGGCTTGGCAGTTCGAGGGACCGATGGTCCTGAGTCAATTGCGTGCATGTGGTGTCCTGGAGACTGTGCGCATTTCCTGTGCCGGATATCCAACAAGGTGGACATACGAAGAATTCGCTCTCCGGTATTATATGCTTGTTCATTCGGAACAGTGGACATCGGAGATTCGCGACATGGCGAATGCCATTCTTACGAAAGCACTGGGCACCAGCACTGGTAAAGGGCTCGATAAGTATCAGCTGGGCTTGACGAAGATCTTCTTCAGGGCCGGAATGCTTGCGTTCCTGGAAAATCTCCGAACAAACCGACTGAACGAATGTGCCATTCTCATTCAGAAAAATCTGCGAGCAAAGTACTATCGGCGTCAATACTTGGATGCTCGAGAATCCGTCATTCGCTCTCAATCGGCTGCCAGAGCGTATATTGCCCGTCAACATGCCCGTGAACTGCGTACAATCAGAGCTGCCACGACGATACAGCGAGTCTGGCGTGGCCAAAAACAACGCAAGAAGTTCTTGGCCATCAGGAAAGACATGATCCTTTTCGACTCGGCCGCCAAGGGATACCTGAGGCGAAAGCAAATCATGGAAACAAGAGTCGGCAATGCCGCGCTTACCATTCAGCGAGTGTGGCGGTCACGATGCCAGTTGCGGGCCTGGCGTCAATATCGCCGAAAGGTCACCCTGATCCAAAGTCTCTGGCGCGGTAAGCTAGCTCGACGTGGATACAAGAAGATACGGGAAGAAGCTCGCGACCTAAAGCAGATCTCGTATAAACTGGAGAACAAGGTTGTTGAGCTCACTCAGTCGTTGGGGTCAATGAAGGAGAAGAACAAGAATCTTGCTGCGCAAGTCGAGAATTACGAAAGCCAGATCAAGTCGTGGAAGAACCGTCACAATGCTCTCGAGGCGCGAACGAAGGAACTGCAGACGGAAGCCAATCAGGCCGGTATTGCGGTCGCTCGACTTCAGGCAATGGAGGATGAGATGAAGAAGCTTCAACTGGCCTTCGATGAGTCTGCAGCCAACATCAAAAGGATGCAGGAGGAAGAGCGTGAGTTGAAAGAATCACTCCGCGTGTCAACCGCGGAATTGGAATCGGCCAAGCAGACATGCAGTGAGCGCGAGAAAGACAACACTAGTCTGAAGCAAGAGCTTGAGGCTCTTCGCGACGCGCTGGAAGTGGCCAAGCGTACTGCACCAGCCAACGGCGAACTTGTGAACGGTGCCGTGCCCGGAGCGTCGAATGCAGCAGGACTCATAAATCTCGTGGCCTCGAAGAAGCCGAAGCGCCGAAGCGCAGGTGCGGAGCCCAGAGACTTGGATCGCTTCAGCGGCGCCTACAACCCTCGTCCTGTCTCCATGGCAATCACCAACACTGCCCACCGACAGAATCTCTCCGGCACGACCTACATCCCAGGCGTGGACAACATTGAAATCGAGCTGGAGACTCTTCTCGCCGACGAGGACGGTTTGAATGAAGAGGTGACCATGGGCCTGATTCGCAATCTCAAAATTCCGTCTCCCAACACGACGCCTCCACCTTCTGATAAGGAAGTTCTCTTCCCGTCATATCTCATCAATCTCGTCACGTCGGAAATGTGGAACAATGGCTTTGTAAAAGAATCCGAGCGTTTCCTGGCAAACGTGATGCAGTCGATCCAACAGGAGGTCATGCAGCATGACGGTGATGACGCGATCAATCCAGGGGCATTTTGGCTCTCCAACGTGCACGAGATGCTGTCTTTTGTCTTCTTGGCTGAAGATTGGTACGAAACCCAGAAGACGGATAACTATGAATACGATCGGTTGCTCGAAATCGTCAAGCATGATCTTGAGAGCCTGGAGTTCAACATCTACCACACGTGGATGAAGGTCCTCAAAAAGAAGTTGCACAAGATGGTCATTCCTGCCATCATCGAGTCCCAATCACTTCCGGGCTTCATCACAAATGAGAGCAACAGGTTCTTGGGCAAGTTGCTTCAGTCCAACTCGGCGCCGGCATATAGCATGGACAACCTTCTCAGCCTGCTGAATAGTGTCTTCAGGGCCATGAAAGCCTTCTATCTTGAGGACTCCATCATCACGCAAACCGTCACAGAACTCCTTCGCCTTGTGGGCGTCACGGCGTTCAACGACCTCCTGATGCGCCGCAACTTCCTCTCCTGGAAGCGAGGATTACAGATCAACTACAACATTACTCGTATCGAGGAATGGTGCAAAAGTCACGACATGCCTGAGGGCACACTTCAGCTTGAACATTTGATGGTGGGTCTTGCCACGATGACTCAACATTGCTGAGAGAGAAGACCACATACTGACGGCGTTGGAACTTTGAAGCAAGCGACGAAACTTTTACAGTTGAAGAAAGCGACACTGAACGACATTGAAATCATACAGGACATCTGTTGGATGTAAGGCCCCTCCACCTCGACGACGTTCTAAACCCCGGAAATCGCTGACCGATCACTAGGCTGTCACCAAATCAGATACAAAAGCTCCTCAACCAGTATCTGGTCGCAGATTACGAACAGCCCATCAATGGTGAAATCATGAAAGCTGTTGCCTCGAGAGTCACTGAAAAAAGTGACGTCCTGCTCCTGCAAGCCGTAGACATGGACGACAGCGGGCCGTATGAAATTGCTGAACCGCGAGTCATTACTGCTCTGGAGACGTACACTCCTTCTTGTAAGTCATCTGCACCAGCCAATATACGTTGAGTTCTGCTGACTTTCGGCTTAGGGCTGCAAACTCCAAGATTGAAAAGGTTAGCACAGATTGTATCTGCACAAGCTCTTGCGCAGCAAGAAAAGCTAGAGTATGGCGATGGTGAAGACTTTGATGGACAAGACAATTCCATCCCTGAGGAGGAGGCAGATGAACCGGCTATTGAAGAAATTCAGTAGATAATGTAAATGTCAGAAATGTGGTCAATGTTTCCAGGAATTACAAATGGGTGAATATAGAATACAACTGTACAACCTTTTTTTTTTTTTTTTTTTTTTTTTTTTTTTGATCAAGTGGGATGTTTCCGATGTACATGAGTAGTTCAGCACGTGCTGGAGCTCGGCCCTGACTCTGATGTATACCGAGTTGAGCTGCTGAGGAAGTCGGCTCACGATCTTGATGACCTCGGTATGGAACATCAGGTTCACGGTTGTCACAGCCTGATAGTACTACAGACTTTGTTGGAAGAAGAAGAAGAAAAACCCCAGCGAGAGCTGTCAATCAATCAACAGTGCCTCATAATAATTTTGAATTGTCATCTGAGTAAACTTGATTCTATGATGCATTATACATACAGTGTTTTGTATACAAAGAATTTACCATGATGCATATTACCTCTCAACGGCGTGAAGTCATCATTGCTCATCATTTCTTTCCATAAGTTTAGTGCTGCAATCCTGTTTTTCTTGCGCCGTCTGCACGCCTCTGAAATTGACCCCTTCGCAGCTACACATATATCTATGTTGTTGTCTGTCAGTGGGCCGTGAACCCAACCAACCCCGTCTTTCACAGGAACGCGGGTTCTACATGAGAGTGCAACTGCCCTTGGCTGGAGCTTCTGCGGGGTTTTGTGATTTCTCAATCTGGGCGATGAGGAGCTCAAAGGCACGTCCGACATTCTCGTTGTATCGTGCGCTGGCCTCTGTCCAGCCGCATTGGAATTTATCCGAGAGCTTTTTGCCCTCTTCCGGGCCGACCTGGCGCTGCTCGGGTCGAAGATCACTCTTGTTCCCGACGATGACGATGGGGACAGACTCGATTCCCTAGATTCTCGGTCAAGATAATTCTGCAGGACGCGGCGGGCGATGGTGTTGTTGATCTTTGTAATCTAATCATCATGGCCAAGACGCGATGTGCTTACTAGGTGATTCAGGATTTTCTCCCTGATGACCTGAATCATTTCGAAGGATGGCAACGACGAGACCGAATAGACGAGCATGTACCCATGTATACCGATGAAGTGCTTCGAGTTCAATATGCTGTACTCATCCTGACCGGCTGTGTCGACGATCTCGGTTGCAAATTCTTGTCCCTTGTGTCGAATCATCTTGCTGAAAGTATTTTCGATCGTTGGATAGTAGCTATCGACGAAATGTCCGTCGACAAATTGAACGGCAAGCGACGATTTCCCTACTGTGGTCAGCCAACCCTCTGATGCAGCAACATAGCATTATTACATACCCACGGAACGACTCCCAACGATGGCGATCTTTCTCTGTTTTGGCGCGGGCATTGTCTATACTGCCAGTTCTGTGGCTGGTACTGGTACAAGAAAATGACTTCTGAAAAAGATGATTACAAGATCTTGTTGCTACTCGGTTGCGCAGCGTTCAAAGTCCCAAATCGGACTGGATGACGACGGAATGTGCTGGCGTGAAGGGAGGATGGAATTGTCCTGCCGGGGCCCCGCCGCCGCACGCGTGTCTGACTGCAGTTGCGGTGGGTGGTTAGGGGTAGCAAGAAGGTCAGTCACTCCAACTCCAACCCAAATTCACTACTACATGAGTCTGTTGGCTTCAAAAAATAAAAAAAAATAAAGAACGATTTCCTTTTAGTATGGTTTATTTTACGGGGAACAACGCTGAAATATTCCTCGAGAGAAAACAAGACTTCTTGATATCCGAAGCCTACTATAGCTCTGAAGACTAGCTTGAAGGTTGTTTTATTTGATTTTGTTTTCGTTCAACATCATTTACATAACAACCCTTGTAGTGTTGTAGTGGGCCCTTCGTAGGTAAATGTTGTGTAATTAACCGTATCCTGTTTTAACCATACGCCTATCGTTCTTTTGTGGTTACCCAGAGAAGCTAGTTAGCCTACCCCTATGAATCAGCAAGTTATAAAATAACTAGCGTGAAATAGATCATGTAGCTAATTTCCGTGCGCACCTTTGGCATTCGGCTGTAGCTGTTGGTATAGCGGTACCCAAGTGCAAATGAAGACCGTTAGAGCATACTATACTACGCCTGATATTGTCTTTGCAGTCCAGTGGCGAGAACAGCTCTCTTTGCGTCCTAAAGTCAACATTTAAATACATCCAAGCGTCTACTTAGGTCTTTTTTTAGGCATATTAGGCTATTCTATATTCTCCAGAGGACCTTTTCAAGGGAAAGCGGAGAAAGACTGCATTTTCACTATAATCTTATTCAGATTTTGTACAGTAATTGTTAACGTAATCGCTACAAATGTGTTGTTTCGTAACATCTTATTCATAGATGCTGGATGAATATCAAGCCGTTATGTGATGGTGGCGAAATGCTCAAGTCACACGTCGGCTCTCTGATCTTAACGCCGTTATAAGCATAACTCTCTGTTTCTAGCTACCCTAGACTCGTCATTCCTCTATAATGGAAGCAATGGTAAATACTGTCGATAGAGTTAGTTGGCTTTACAAAGTAGTTATATCCAGTAAAATATTCGCGCGTAACAGCTAACAACGAAAACTAACTAAGCTGTGTTCAATTCCCTTGATGTTCCTGGCTTATACAACGTCATATATTTTTAATGAAGGCTTCATGTACTACGGTTCGTATCCCGCAACAAATTGTATTCTTCACATTTTCTGAAATACGAAGTTCGTAAAAGTCAGCTCATCAAAACCTAAAGCTTGAACTGAGCTTCTTTTCGACCACATTGTGTAGTATAGTGTATTTCAAACCAGAGTTTTGGCCTTGTTTTATGCTTCTTTTAGATGAAATCCAAAATCGTATTTTCAATAACCGTAAACCATACCCAAACTAGATTTCTCTTCCCTCCCACGCTGTGCATGTTGGTGATTAGACGTTAGCCAAGATGAAGAGAGACAAGGACCTTAATAAAGTGGGTAGGCAGACCGCCCGCATGGGTGCTGCAATAGGTCGGAGTCGAATTTTTTGACTCCAAGTACAGAAACGCATCTAATGCCACATGTAATGCGCAAGACCTGCCAACGACAATCCGAGTTCAAATATTGAAGACAGAGTACTTCAGAAAAAAAGAAAAAAAATTCAGCGCTAGTGTAGGAAGGTGGATGCGTTCCAATCGCGTATTCTCTATCGAAAATGAGAGATTCGCCTAACATTATCGTGACGGGAACACCTGGCGTCGGCAAAACTACGCATTGCGAAATTTTGTCTCAGCGCACTGGTCTTCGACACCTGTCTGTGAACCAAGTTGTCAAGGACAAGGAGTGTCATGAAGGTTGGAGTGATGAGTTCCAAAGCTGGATCGTGGACGAAGACAAGGTAGGAAGGAAAGCTTTCAACACGAAAATTTGCACACGGAGCACGACAGGATCGCCTAGCTGATGCAGAAATGGGTTCTTAGCTGCTAGATTCAATCGAGAAAGATGTCGAGACTGGCGGCTGCATCATTGACTGGCATGCTTGCGATCTTTTCCCATGCAGCTGGATCGACTTGGTCATTGTGCTGAGGGTGGATTCTTCGACCCTGTACGACCGATTGACGGCCAGGTAATTCCCCCAAACGAACACGGAGGTGTGAACGAAAACGTCATACGCGTTGTCTTCACGCATTGCAGTGCGTCCCCCTCCGTGCATACATGTCCTAACTTCATCTGCCCCAACAGGAAATATGCAGAAGCCAAACTCCAGGAGAACTTGGACTCGGAGATCATGGAGGTTTTGCTTCAAGAGGCACGCGAGGCATTTGACGAGGAGATTGTTATCGAATTGATGAGCAATACATCAGATGAGATGGAATCCAACATTGAGCGAATAGAGGCGTGGATCAAACAATGGAAAGAAAACAAAGCATCTTCTACTGCTGAAAGCTGATGTTGGGATTGGTAGAGCCGGGCAGGGTCAATATGTACGGTATCCTGAGAAGACTGAAGCTTGTTTGCGCCTCTAAGGCTATACACAAAATGGCCCCTTGAATAGTAGTAGGTAGTGTTGTCGTCTACTAGTAAAGTTACCAGCCAAAGCCTAAAAGCCCTCCTACTTTTTCCTAATAATGAAATTACTGTCTATAATATATTTTTAACTAAATCTTTGCTACAAAGGAAAGACTTATATTGTGTGGGTGGTAGCGCGACCTGTGATAATAGGCGCGGATAGATGGAGATAAGCGCAGATGGGTGTAGGCGCAAGGGATGAAAAGGTATGAATAGGGAGGGGTCTTACAGCTTGAGTAGCTTAGAATAGATATACATTGCAATAGTTATTAATTAACAATCTACTTTTATATTATTATTATTATCATTATCATTATGTATACTAGATAGTCTATGATAAGTTCCATGTACTGGAACATTTTTGCGAGGAGTATTGTTACCTGCGTACGCCTTATAATGGCTAGTATTCAACTGCAATTTCAACTACGGTTGCAGAAATCTTTTGACGCAACGGTACAAGCATTGCGCCGCTGGATTCTGTAATAGGCATGGAACCGGGCGGTGTCAATAGGCAGGTAGAGAGTATATTTGGGACTAAAGCTTGCTTCTTCTAAGAACTATACTAATGTAAGGTGCGCGCAAAATATGCACGTGGCCTTATACGTAACCCCACATCCGCCACACTATGGCGGACCTGATGCATATATTATTATTATTATTTACGCTAGATAGAGCCTCTTTAGCACTAGACAGCCCTATAATACCCCCTATAATTACTAGTTTAATAGAAGAGCTATATATTAACTAAGAAGCTAATATTATAAAAAGCTATCTAGAATTTAAGGATAGGGTAGACTAGCTAAGGGCTTTATAAATTAATAGAGAGTTAGCTAGGCATTAGAATAATAACTATAGGGAGCTAAAGATAAATAGATTAAATATAGAATAAAGTAGATAACTTAGGCTAGCTAAAATAGTAATAACTATTAAGCTGCTCCCTTACTTCTAAGAACTTAATATTCTATAATACTCTTAGCTAGTATATAACCCTATCTTAAAGACTTATATATCTATTATACTACTATCTATTATAAGCCTAGACTTATAGTAATAAATTAAGAAAGAGTATATAAAGAGAAAGCTATAGCTACTTTTATAGGCTAAGTAAAGCTCTAATTATATAGTAAGGGTAGAAAGAAGAAGTATAAAAGTAGTGCTAAGGGCATTTCCTAAGGACTTAGAGTTAGAAGTCCTAAGGACTTCTAAGACTCCTAGAGTCTTATATAAATTAAAGAACTTAGGACTTTAAAAAGAGCCTTATAATTAAATAGTTTCTTTTCTTTATTTTGCTTTACTAGCTATATTATAAGATTAATATATATAAATTTTTTTTCCCTATACTTAGGAAGGGTTATATAAGTAGTAATATAATCTATAAGGTTAGGTATAGAAGGGCTAAAACTAATATAGATAGGCATAGGAGTATAAGATTAGATAGGTATAAATAAGGGCATTTAGGCCTAGGTAGCTTAGAACACTTATATATTATATTATTAATAAATTAAGAATAAGAATTTAAACTAGAATTATAGTAATTATTATATAGAATTAAGAGGAACTTATATATAGAGAAGCTGTATATATATTCTTAGTAACTATAACTATAATATAGGAATCTAAGCAATATAAGGCGTAATAACTAGGATTAGGTAATATATACTATTTAATTATAAGAGACTTAGAATAACTATAGGGAACTTATTACCCTAGTATCTAAGACTATAATATAAGAAAACCACTATATTAGAAGCTATTTATAAGGAACAACCTCTTATTAATATCCTAATATCTTTAACTAATAATAAGGTTCTAGTTAAAGATACTATTTAATTATTAATATAAAGCATTAGATGTATAACTCTTATTACCCTAGCACCCTAATTTATAAATATTAGAAGATTATTACATCTATAATACCTAAAAGGGAATAATATTAGTTAGGATTGCAATATTACAATATCTTTAACTAATAATAAGGTTCTAGTTAAAGATACTATTTAATTATATAAATTAGGACTAAGGACCAAAGAGACTTTCCCTTTTAGAGCCCTTCTTTTGCGGTCTGGGTTTTCCTATGCGGATAGGGGCTTCGTCGAACACCTATGAAGCTATTCCGTACTAAGGACCTCTCAACACAGTATCTAAAGAGGTTCTAAAGAGATACTATATAGCTAATTAGTATCTATACTATAGTAATACTAACTACTATATTAGAAGCTATATAATACTTCTTATATATACTCTAATAACTATAGTAGGCATTAAGCTTTATAAGACTCTTAAGATAGACTTAATAGATATATTATTAGATATAGGTTTAAGAAATAAGCTTTCTACTACTTAAGTCTTAGTAGTAGGAATAATAGTATTATAAGGAATCCTAACTATATCTACTATAAATAAGAGAAGGAGTTATATTAGAAGATAGAAGAAAATATAGAAAAACTATTCTTTCTTCTCTTTATTCTCTATAATAGAACTTTATTTTTTAATACTTAGGTTAATAGTAGGTGTAATAGTTTTATAGCTATAAGTAAATAATTAGTATAATACCTTAACCTTTCTTATAATTCTTTATTATTAGTATAGAGCCTTACTACTATAATAGAGAACCCTATCTAGGGCTAATATAGCCCTATAAAGCATCTATATATAATATACCTTACTTATTTTATAGCTAATATAGATAGCTAGGTATTCTCTATTATAGCCTATATAATTCTAGGCCTAACTTATAATTATATTCTTAGATTACTATAGCTTACCTATAATAGTATTAAACTATAAGCCTTTTACTATTCTCTTAAAGTAGGATTAAGAGGGGGCTTAGAAATTAAGGTAGTAGATAGTTATTATATAAAGATTCTAATAGTAGTAATCTTTAGATTACTATATATAGTAATAGCCTTATAAGCTATTAAAGAACCTATAATAGTCTACCTAATATATATAAGCCTAAAGGAAATTAATATAATACTTATAGATACTATAGGTATATCTATAATAATAGATAAGAATAGTATTAAAACCTTACTAGATAAACTATAGAACTTTATAAATCTTTTTAATAAAGATTAGGCTAATACCCTTCCCCTATACTAAGGATATTCTAACTACTATATATAACTTTAGTATAATCCTAATAGCTCTATTTCTAAGCTTCTTTAGGCCCCTTTCTATAATATACTATAGAATTAGTTACTTAAGATCTAGAAATAGATTATTAACCTAATAGATAAGGGCTAGATCTATACCTTATTCTCCTTAGCTATAGCCTTAGTTCTATTAGTTAGAAAGGTAGAGGAAGAATAGTATTTCTATATAGACTACTATACTTTAAATAAGGTAATAAAGTAAGATTACTATCCTCTTCTACTTATTAAGAAAATACTTTATTTCCTTATTAGTATCTATTAGTTTATAAAACTAGATATCTATACTATATTTTATTAAATATATATAGCTAAAGGGGATAAGTATTTAATAGTATTCTAGATTTACTTTAGCCTCTTTAAATAGTTAGTATACCTATTTAGCCTAGCTAGTATACTAGCTATATTCTAGTATTATATTAATAGTATACTTAGTAATATACTTAGTATATATATAATAATATACCTTAATAATATTCTAATCTACTCCTTAGAGATCTATAAGAACTATATATAATAAATATAGAAGGTCCTTACCTATTTATAATAGATAGGCCTTTACTTAGATATTAGAAAGTATATATTTAGTATAATAGAGGTAAAGTATCTAGGGTTTATTATATATATAGGGCATAAGGTATATCTAAACCTAAATAAAATTATAGCTATCTAAGATTAGAAGGCCCCTATAAGGGTTAAAGGTATAAGGGGATTTCTTAGGTTTATAAACTTCTATTATAAATTTATTACTAACTTCTCTAACTTAATAGATTCTTTTCTAGTACTTATAAAGAAGGGGGGCCTTCTTTACTTAGACTAATAAATATAATAAGGCGTTTTAATAGCTTAAATAGGCCTTTATATTATACCTAATCCTAGCCTAATAGAATCTAAACTAGGCTATAGTAGTAGAGGTAAATACATCTAGAGAGGCTATTAGTAGCTACCTCTTATAATATAATAAGAAAGAGATATTATATCTAGTAGCTTACTATTTAGCTTACCTTATAGTACTATAGAGGAATTATATAATTTATAATAAAAAGCTTCTTAGTATTATCTATTACCTTAAGATATAGTTAATAGAATTATATAATATAGCTAAACCCTTTACTATACTTACTAACTATAAAAATCTAGAATACTTTATAAGTCTATATAAGAGATATTAGAATAATAGGCTAGATAAGTAAAGATACTTACCCTCTTTAATTTTTACCTTTATTACTATCTAGGTTCCTAGGTAGATAGACTAGATACTCTATTAAGATATAAGTAGAATAAGTTAGGGTAGCTAATTACATTATAAAGTATTTTTTAATCTATATCTATTATATACCTAATACACCTAAAAGGAACCTATAATAGATATATACTAAATACTAAGGATCTACTAATAATACCTATAGGGGACCTAATATAGTATTAAGGGTTTTTTATAAATACCTATATCTAATCCCTATAGGACTAGGGTATAAAACTAAATAGAATATATAATAAGAAAGTATAAGCTATTAAAAGGGGTAATTAATAGTTCTCTATATTAGTAGAGATAAAGTAATAGATTAGTAACTATAGTCTTAATACCTATAGTATACTTCTATTCTAGAGAAGACTATAGGTTTTAAAATATAAACCCCTTACTATATTACTTATCTAATAGGTCTATAATTTACTACTCCTAGGGCATCTAGAGAAGAATATTATATTTTAGGCTCTATATTAAGACTTCTACTAGAAGAATATATTCTAAAATATTACCTAATATATTAGGAATTACTATTACCTTAAAGTATAAAAGAGCTAATAGTTAGGTTAAAGCTTACTATAATCTATACTAGTACTAAACTAATATTAGTTCTAGATCTTTATTAACTTTATAATAGATCTCTCTATATAAGATATAATAGCTTTATAGTATCTTATAGTTATTATAAATTATCTCTTAAAGTATATTTAGTTAGAGTAATAACTATAATATTATCTAAGGTATATATATAAAATTCCTTAACTATTAGTAGTAATTCTATAGATTTCCCTAGAGTATTATTTTAGATTATAGCTTAGATTACATAGAGTACTTTTAGTTCTTACTCTACTCTTTTACTAATACTAACTATCTTCTCTTAATTATATACTATCTATAGATAGATAGTAGTATAGAAAGAGTAAACTAAGAGATATAAGTAGTTCTTTATATTATAGTAGTATTTATATAGTATAATTAGCCCTTATATCTACTAGCTTACTAGTTAGTATTAAATAATTACACTTCCTTTATAATAGAGGTAAGTATATTTTATATAATATATAGCTATAATATAGAGTTAGTTTAGTATATTATAGATCTATAAAGGAGTTAAACTTTACCTAAAGACTAAGTAGTATAGTTTATAGAGTATATCTAGGAGGGTATATAACTAGCTTAGGCAGTAATTAATTAGGCCTAGTAGGCTTAATAAAAGAGGGTAAATTAGTTTTAGTGCTTAGTAGAATAGTTCTAGCTAGATAATAAGGTATAGCTTAATTTATAGTATATTAAGATAGAATACCCTAGTTAGAAGCTTAATTAAATAAAAGCTAAATATATAGTTCTAAAGGCATCTATACCCCTTACTATCTACTTAGATATATTAGGTAATATCTATTCTATATTCTATATAAACCTTATAGAGTAGATAGCTATAGATTTACTATTCTTTTAATAGATTTATAATTACTATTCTAGCTTTCTCTAAGAGAGGGCTAAGTTAATAACTAAAAAGTACTATATTAAGGAGATTTTAGTAGTAAAGAATACCTAAGGCTAGGGGTATTATAGAAATATATTAGTTAAATAGATTAACTATACTAAGTCTATATAAAAGCTACTAGAAAATATCTAGAATATAGAGGCCCTAGCCTAGTTTAAAGTATAATAAGGTAATATAAGTAGTTATAATAGACCCTCTTAGAAATTATTAAAGTTAAATTCTTACCTCTAGTAGGGCCTACTAATACTAGATATAAATTCTTTAGAGGCCTATATATTCTTAAACTTATTATTCTCCTCTCCCTTAATAGTAGGTATAGAGGCTAGTATAGGGGTTAGTATAGGGGCTAGGGTAGAGAGTATAGAGAGCTAGTACACTAAATATATAGAGAATATTCTAAAGGAATAGGAGGGGGTGCTACCTTATAAGGTAGTATCTTAGTAAAGCTATAGGTAGTAGGGGGAGGCTATAATAGGTATATTCTCCTTTATAAAGAGGTTTTTATAAGGGGGAGGGGGGGGCAATCTTTAAGCTAAGTATATTAAGGTACTAAAAGCCTATATAGTCTTTTTAAACTAGGATATAATATATATATTATACTCTATAGAGTTATATAAATTAGTAATAGTTAAGACCTATATATTAGTAGTAGGGTTATATATAGGTATAGATAGAGGTATAGTAGGGTAATAAATAGTAGATAAGATAGTAGTAGTATAGAAATAATAGATAGGTAGGGTAGTAATAGTAAGGGGCATCTCTTCTATCTAAGGTAGGGTATTAAGGGTTATAAAGGTAGCCTTATAGCTACCCTAATAGCTATAAGGGGCATATCTCTTAGTAATAGTAGTAATACTAGGGGTATCTATTATAGTATTAGAGAGGTTAATAAACTACTACCTAAGTTTAGTAAACTTAGGTAGTAATATAATAGCTTTAATCTTACTAGATTTAGAAGTAGGCCCCTATAGGGTCTTAATAGCCTTACTAGCCTTAATAATAGTAACTATATCTTAGGCTATATAGTAGAATATAGGGTTTATAGTAAATAAATAGGTAGCTCTAATACAACCTTATTTTTTTATAGTATATAGATTATATGCCTTTTTATTAATAACTAGGCAGTTAAATAACCTATTCCTAGTAGTGTATAGTAGGTATATAAGATACTATTACTACACCTACTGTGTGAGTAGTAACGCGACCTACGGGGTCAGGCGCGGAAGGGCGCAAGCTAGCTCGGAAAGGTGCGGGCACACGAGATCAAATGCATATAAATAGGGGCATCCAAGCCTAGGTAGCTTAGAACACGCATACATTGCATCATTAATAAATTGAGAATAAGAATTCGGACTAGAATTGTAGTAATCATTATATAGAATTAAGAGGAACTTATACATAGAGAGGCTGTGTACGCATTCCTAGAGACCGTAACTATAATACAAGATTCTAAGCAATATAAGGCGTAATAACTAGGATTAGGTAATATATACTATTTAATTATAAGAAACTTAGAATAACTATAGGGAACCTATTACCCTAGTATCTAAGGATATAATATAAGATAAACCACTATATTAGAGGCTATTTATAAGAGATAACCTCTTATTAATATTCTAATATCTTTAACTAATAATAAGGTTCTAGTTAAAGATACTATTTAATTATTAGTATAAAGTATTATTGTGTGAGTGGTGACGCGACCTGTGAGGTCAGGCGCGGAAGGGCCGGGACTAGCGCAGATAGGCGCAGGAGCGCGAGATCAGATAGGTATAAATAAGGGCATTTAGGCCTAGGTAGCTTAGAACACGCATACATCGCATTATAGATGAATTAAGAATAAGAATTCGGACCAGAATTACAGTGATTGTTATGCAGAATTAAGAGGAACTTATACACAGAGAAGCTGTATACGCATTCCTAGTAACCATAACTATAATATAAGAATCTAAGTAATATAAGGCGTAATAACTAGGATTAGGTAATGTATACCATTTAATTATAAGAGACTTAGAATAACTATAGGGAACTTATTACCCTAGTATCTAAGACTATAATATAAGAAAACCACTAGCTGTATTAGAAGCTATTTACAAGGGACAACCTCTTATTAATATCCTAATATCTTTAACTAATAATAAGGTTCTAATTAAAGATACTATTTAATTATATAAATAAGGACTAAGGACTAAAGAGACTTTCCCTTTTAGAGCCCTTCTTTTATAGTCTGGGTTTTCCTATATAGATAGGGGCTTTGTTAAACACCTATAAAGCTATTCTATACTAAGGACCTCTTAATATAAATAGGGGCTTTGCTAGGGAGTTAATTTAATTGTCTATTAACTTAAAGGCACTATTACTACTATAATAAGAACTATTAGTATAAAAAGCTAGGGGACCCCTTATATACCTAAAAAATAGGATAATAATAATTAAATAAAGGGCATTATAAAAATAGAATAAGTATTAGAAAAATATAATTTATATAATATAGATTATTTAATTATAGAAAGCGCTCCTATAGGAAGAGTGTATACTAGTATAATAATTAGTATAGTAAAATATAATATAATAGAAAAAAGGGGTTTTAGTACGCTAGAGGCTAAGAAAGAATTTTCTACTAAAGGAAAGTATAAAATAATAATTAAAAACAAAGGATTAATTAATTAAGATACTAAAAGCCTAATAAATAAAGAATATATAGTAAATTTAGCTAAGAAGAGAAAAATGCTATAGTAGTATTATATTAACTTAGAGAGGCTAAGGCTAACTTTATATAAGGGAGACTAACTAGTAACTAGGGATAACACTAGGATTCTTATAGAGGTTACTATTATTAGACTATTCTTTATGCTTATAAAAAGCTACCTACTAATAAGTATAGTTAGTCTATAGATATTTAAAGAATACTTATTAGTGCAAATTACTATAATAAGGAGAATAAAATATACTCTCTCCTAAGCTCTTAATTATTTAATTATATAATACTATACCTATATATTAGATACACTTAACTCCCTAAAAGTAAAAAAAGAATTACCCCTAAAGTAAATATAGAAAAGTAGCCTTTTAAAGATACTAAAAATAAGTATTAATTTTAAAGATAATAAGTTAACTATAAGCCCTAAAGGAGATTTAGTTACTTAAGGCCTATCTAGGGATCTTAAAGCTCCCCTAAAGATATTAGTTATAATAAAGAATAATATTAAAATACTAATAGAAGGGCTTAATAAGGAATCTAGGAGATGTAATTATATTATAATCTATAGACTAGCTAACTCCCTATTTAATAGTGTAAATATCTTAGAATATATTATTAACTTTAAATTCAAAATAATAGCTCTTAGAATTAATAAGGAGTGTTAGACTAAGCACTTTAAATACCTAATATATAAAGAGCTCTATAAGGATATCTAATCTATAGGAGCAGCCTATAAATAGCTAGAATTCAAGATAATTATCCTATAGTGGTTTAAGGCAATAAACTAGGACCTTATTAAGTCTATATATAATAGCCTTATTAACCTTAATACTAAAAGACCTTAGGGAATAGCTAAGATATAAACTTAGCTATAGTACTATAAAGCTTTAATATTAAAAGCTAACCTAAAAGGCTAAAAGAGTATAACCTTTTAGGGGAACTATATTTTTAGGGCACTACTATAGAATATACTCTCTAGATTTATTAATACTAAAAGGCTTAGTAGAGATAATTTTCTAATAACCCTATATATAGATTTATAGAAGAAGCTAGATAAGTATATAAGAGTTAGACTTAAGATAGAGAATAGGAATTTAGTCTCTAGAAAACCACCCTTTATAAAATAGCTTAGGGATTAGATAGTTATAAAAGGAAATTAAGCTAATACTAGTGTAAAGACCTAGAAAACTTGCTTTATAGATAACTTAGATATGCCTATCTACTATAAAGGGTATATTCTAATTATAGCTAATATTAAAGATAAGAAGATTGCTAGAGGTATAGATTATATAGATTAAATAGATAACCTTACCTATTAGCTTAAGGAGATGTATATATTAGTTATAAAATAGAGTATAAGTAATGTAGACCTATTATGCTAGTTAGAGGAAAAGTATAAATAGAACCTTCTAATTAACTAATTACTATAGATAACTAATATAATATAAGAGTAGGAGATAGTAGAAGACTAATTAATTAATAGGTAAGGAAGAGTATTATATAGCTAGTAGTAAATATAGGAGTACTAAGGGTTAACCTATAATAGGGGTTATAACTAAAGATCTAGTAATTAGGGATATATTAGGATATCTTAAGGTACTTAGTAGAGCTGCTTTTACTATAGAGATACTTACTATAGGTTCTCTACTTACTAAGTCTATAAAGTAGATAAGGCTAGTAGCTTTTATAACTATATATAGAATAAAAAGATCCTCTTAGTTAGGGGGTATCTAGTTACCCTAATATTCTCTAGTGCTTTTATAAATATAGGAAGTATAATATAATAAGCTACCTACTTTCCGCCGCATTCGACACCGTCCACCACCGCCGGCTGACGCACGTATTAATAGCCGTAGGGATACCTACGTGGATAGCGGCATAGACCCGCGCCTTCACCGCCAATAGGACGGCATAAATTTTTTTTAATGGCAAAACAACTAGCACCCTACCTATGCCTATAGGGGTACCGTAGGGGTCCCCTATCTTACCCATCCTCTTCCTCTTATATATTACACTACTATACGCTAAACTATAGGACATATAATCCACGCTAGTGCTAGGCTTCTTAGACAACACTAACCTCCTTACATACAGCTGCACACTGGACATTACGCATTAGCGACTTAAGTCTGTGTAGAACATTTGCTAATAATGGTCCTAAGAGGCAGGCCTTGTATTTAACCTAGTAAAGAGTAAGCTTATACACTTTACCCACCGCTACGTAGTAATTACAACACCTATCCGCCTTAGCTCCGCAATAGTATAACCTATTTAGAAATCCCGCTTCCTAGGGGTATAGATACATTGTAAACTTATATAGAAGACCTACTAACTTAAGGTTAAAAAGAAGCTGCTACAGCAGTAACTTACACTTATAGCGCTTTTAGCTTTAATGTAGGGTTGCTCTATATGCAATGTAAGACTGCTATATATATAAGTTATTTAGAGCACTATTGCTTATAGCATAGGATTATACTATACCCCTACCCCCCTTAATAGGAAAGTAAAGGGGATTGCCTACGCCTTTATTACTAAGCAAAATAAATGCCTATATATAGTAACTAATGCCTTTAAGGCTATACTATAGACCCTACTTAAAACTAAAGCAGCAGTAGCCTTGCTTAATCTATTCCTTAATTTAATCTCCCTTAGGTTTTACAACTATATTAAAAGCAACAGCATAGCGGATAGAATATAAAATGCTTACGCTATAGTTGCAAACCACCTCTATTATTGCTAGATCTAGTAGAGAGGCCGCCTACCTACTGACTAAGCTAAGTACATACTACTAGCGTCTTATCTACACACCAATCCCTACAAACCCTTACTAATAAAAGCCCTTACCCTAGAATAGAAAGATAGATAGTATTGTAAGTATACTACTATAAACATGCATAGAGGCTAGCCCTACCCTACTGTAGCTAAACATAAGCTATCTTTTAACTCCACTACTAAATTCATTAAGCTATACTAAGGCCTTACTAAGCATAAATTAATAGTCCTTATCTAGATGCGTACAGAAAAAATAGGGCTAAACGCATTTCTTTATTACTACTACGTCCCTAACATAGACTTACTGGTTTGCTGCTACTAGAGAGGTAATAAAGATTACTACTATATCCTTCTAAATTGCAATAAATACAATAACATACGCCTAATCAATACTAGGCCGCATCTAATGCAGAACCACTGCAAGGTCCGCTTAGCTACTAATACTAATGCTCTAGCTATAGCTATTATAAAATAGATTATCTATATAGACCATCTCCCCTAGTTCTACCTTATACTTTACCTATAATAACAATAGGCAGTAGACTAGGCATATACTAGCACTAGGTTGTTATTACAATATTATAGGTAAAACTTAATAGTAAGTATAGATTAAAATTTAATTTAAAACACCTAGTGTAAAACCCTGCTACAACCACTATATTCTTACTATTTAATTATCTTATCTACATCCTCCCCCTCCCCCTCCCCTACCCTACCTACTACTACCCCTACCCTACCTACTACTACCCCTACTACTATACTAAAAGAAGCAGCCCCTAACTTACTATACTAAAGCTGCTTTATAGCTAGCTAAAGATTATAGACATCCTAGTACATCTTATAGAAATTATTAATCCTATCCACTATACACTATACCTAATGCAGCAACTTATCTTTAAATACTATACTAATGCTAGCATAAGGCCCTATAGCTCTTACTCCTTACTTACATTGCCTAATAAGTCATTTTGCCTTACACTATATAGCATTGTAAACGCCTAACTGCTTAAAAAGTTAGCCCTATACTAGTACTATAATAGGCTTACACTAGACTTATATTAACTTTATTACCTAAGGTATATATATCCTATAGATTTATTACCCTTTTAACCTAGTTGCAGTAATGTAACAATTTACATAACTACAACACCAATTAGCAACCAATACTATACTATAGACAAACTAAACTTACTAGCACATAGGTCTTTTTCTACTCTACGCAAGTAAAGCATGCCTAACCAGTCTCTATTAGAGTTAGCATTAGTATACAGCTAGTATAACGTTAATATACTTACTATATATATTATAATACTATTTTTATATATTGCGCCCCTAGGTAAAATAAAGCAAATATAGCTATAGCTAAAAGCTAGTAGGCTAGAAATAGATTAGTAATAGACCTAATATAGAAATAATAAGGAGACTTACCCCTTATGCAATAAGGGGGTTAGGAGGCATAATAATAATTTTCCTTTTTCTATACTATACATTAGTATAATATAATACTATAGCAGCACTACTATAGCTATAAAATATACTATACTTACTAAAGTTAATACTATTAGGAGGATTAAAGGAAAAAGAAAAGGAAAGAGATTTAAGACTTAGGGGGAAGTCTTCTATATAGATGCCTAGCCCTAAGGGTTATGTAACTTATTACATAACAGCGCTAACTATTAGATAGGTGTTAGGCAGCTGCTAGCTATTAGCTAACTATAGCTACTCCCTACTGCCTATAGGTACCCTATAGGTTATAGCCTAGTCCTAATACCTTTCTAACTTAGTACTAATTCCATTCCCCTAAAAAACACACTCTCTAGCAGAGCTGATTACCATCTAGCTAGCTGCGCAACTATCTCTATATAATAGGCACTGGCTTAGAGTTACCCCAGCTCCATAGCGGCAAAACCACGGTAGTATACAGGTTTTCCTCCCTACACTAGGGTTTTTCCTGTATAATTAAGAAGATAAGGTTCTAGGATATAGAGCTTAGATAGCCCTATCTAGAGTAACAATAATAAATAAAGCTACCTACTTTTAGGCTTTTATCTTCCCTAAGAGTAAGGTGTTTAATAAATTATAAGCTATTAAAGACTCCTCTATAGGGAACCTAAGCAACTAGGAACTAATACTAAAGGAACGCTAAGTTATTAAGTTTACTATATTAAAACCTAAGATATAGGAGCTATAGCTAAAGCAGTAAAAAGCGCTAGAGGCAGTAAATAGGGTTATAGTAGTTATAGCCTTCTAACTAGAAATTCCTTCTAATATACTAAAGAGGGCTGCTAAAGGGTAGGTATTAGTAGTAATTAATTTAGTAGATACTAAAACCCCTTAAAAGTTAGTATACTTAGAAGAAAAGCTAAGGAAAATAGAAGAGAAGCTTTAAATTAAGGATAAGTTATATAAATCTATAAAAGCTAACTATTAGGAAACAAACCCTATCTATAAATAGATATTAGGGACTTTATATAATAAGATATTTAATAAAAAGATTAGGGTGTCTATTAAGGACCTCTACTACCTTATGCCTTCTCTTACTATAATAGTCTTTAAGGAGAGTAAAATACGCTCTTAAGGAATTAACTAAATATACTTTTTTGACCTAAGTATAAAAAATAAGCTAAGCTCTAGTATCTACCCTATAGGGCTATAGAAGAGGATGTAAACTAATAACTATAAAGATTATTTAATTAACGCTATTTATAGCATAAGAGATATAATTAAGGATAAGGAATCCTATAAACTAACCAAATCTTTAGAGCTAGGCTTAATATAATTATATAATATAGACTAAGCCCTTATAGAACTATTATAGAAAAGGATATAGAATATAGAGAAAGCTTTTAATTAGAAATAAAAGTTACTATATATTAACGCCTTAAGTATAGTTGCTAGAGACTCTATAGCCTTAGAGCCTTAATCCCTTATAAGCTACCTATAGGAGTTATCCTATCTATAAGTCTACTTAGGAAACCTAAAGGGAAACTTACTATCTACCTTAGTTAATAGTAGCTTATAAGGAAATATTATTACCTAAAGCTTTATAAAGATTACTAGCCTTAGAATCTATTTAGTAATAATAAATACTAGTATAATATCTTATACTAATAGGGTAATTAAGATATTAGAAGAAGTATATACTAAACTTTACCTAGGGAACGTTTAAACCCCTATCTATCTCTATATCTCTCCTAATACTATAATAGTAAAATTAATCTTAGGAATGCCTTTTATTTAGATAGCTAGAGCTATATTTAAATATAGAGATAGAGAAGGGAATATAATAATTAGGTACTGCTTTAATAATATTATAGTTATATTAAAGGTTGCTAAAGAAATATAGTAGGAATTTATTATAGGAATAAAGAACTCTACTATAGGTGTCTATACTATAGACCTTTAGAATAATAATAAACTACTAATTAGGCAAAAGGAGTGTAATAACTATTTAATTAATAAGGCTATTATTAAACATTACCCCTTTATAGCTTTTATAGCTATATTTAGAGCACTAAGCTATAATATAGTTAGGCTATTAAGGAAGGGTAATTAAAGTAAGGGTAGTGTAAGCACTATTCTAGAAAACTTAAAGAATTATATAACTTAGAAGGAGCTAGGTGTAGAACTAGCTAATAATAAAAATCTAGTGCTAATATCTAAGTAAGAGGGATTAGTAATTACTAAGTTAGTCTTAAAAGAGGCTGCTTATAAATATTATATATAACTATTATATGCTATAAATAATCTCTAGGCTACTAAAAGCTAAAAACCATTTAATCTATAGGTCTATACACTCTATAAGAGAAAAGGAGTGAAGATTCTACCTTAGAATAATATTCCCTTAGATAGGATAACCCTAAAGGAAGACCCCCTTTAGAAATTAAAGAAATAGGTAGAAGTAAAAAGATAGCTTAATACCTCTAGAGTATATAGAAAATATATTACTAGATGGTTTAGTAAGCATCTATAAGGGTTTTATCTAATAAAAGAATGCTTAGATTAAATATTTAATAAAGTTTAAAAGCACTTAACTAATATAGATTTAAGTGTTTTTAAGGAGATTATTTATAACTATAAAGCAGCTCTAGCATAGGATCTATTAGAATATAATAAAGTTAACCCCCTTATATCACCCCCTTAGGTAATTAAGATAGTTAACTATAGTATATAGTAAGTAAGGTCTATCTCTATACTACTAGGACTTTAAGGAAAGCTTATTAACTTACTAAAGAAGAAGCTAGAATATAGGCACTTAAAAAAGAGCTATAGATTATATAGAAACCCCTACTTTCTAGTACTTAAGAAAGATAGAGGAATATAGCTTATTCTATTAGCTATAAAGTATAATAAAGTAATAGTATAGGATATATATATCCCTTAAGGAGTAGAAGCCTTTAGTAAAGACTTTAGTATATATAAAATACTTAGCCTCTTAGACCTACTCTCTAGGTATAATTAAGTAGAACTTAATAAGAAAAGCTAAGATATAATAATAATTTCTATAGCTATTAGGCTTCTTTAACTCTATAGACTTCCCTAAGGGGCAATAAATTCTATAGTATAATTTTATAGGACTATAGTAAGGATTTTATTTAATTTAATATCTATAGTCTACTCCCTCTTTCTTAATAATATTATAGTTAAAGGGCCTATAACTATATATAATAGGGAGGAGATTATACCTAGAATATATAGATATATTATAGAATATTTAATTAATATTAATAAAGTATTAGTTAATATTAAGCTTACTTAATACTTAATATTAGTAATAAAATCAAAGTTCTACTAGGACTTAGTAGAAATTATTAGGTATATATATAGGATAAATAGCTAGGCACTAACTAAAGTAAAGATTATAAAAATCCTAGACTAAAAGACCTATAAAGACTAAATAAAGATTAGATTATTCCTTAGGCTTACTAATTATTATTGCCTTTAGATTAATAAGTATATATAGATTATAAAGCTATTAGTTAACCTTCTATAAAAAGATATAGTATAGAAATAGGAAGGTAATTAATAAAGAATAATAGAGAACCTTAAAGCTCTAATAACTATAGTACTAATACTAATATTACTTAATCTAAAGCTAGGATATAGGAAGGTTATTCTAACTATTAATACTAGTAGTATTAGCTAGAGAGTAGTTTTATAGTAAGTTATTAAAGGTAAGAGATATTTAGTTAGGTTTAAGAGTAGGACTTAGTAGAAATTAAAGCTTAAGTATAATACTACTAAGTAGGAGTGCTATACTATTATATATACTTTTAGATAACTTTATATCTATTTATATAGAACTCCCTTTATACTAGAGATGGATTTATAAGTTCTTATACATTAGATTAATAGGGTAGTAAATAATATACTAGGGGCTCTTATTACTAGGTGGATTAGTTATATTATACTTTTTAACTTTATAGCTTACTATATTCTAGGGGAGAAAAATAGAGTAGTAGATATCTTATTATATAAAGGGGTAGGAGAATTAGATGCTACTAATTAAATAATAGAGGGGGATATTAAAGACTTTATTAACCTTTAGCTTAATCTAATAACCTCCTTAGCTTTCCCTATAAAGAAATATAATAATAGATAGTATATAATTATTACCTTCTTACTTACCTTTAAGAGACTACTAGACCTATTAGCTAAATAATATTAGAACCTATAGCTTAGGGTAAAGAATTTCTTTATTAAAAAGGACTAGCTTTAGAGGAGACTATAAGGGGATAGAAAAACGCTAATATTAGTAATTAATACTAATAATAATAAGGCATTAATTATAAAGGCTATATATAAAGAGCTTAGTTATAAGGGATGCAATATAGTATATTATTTAATTAGAGACTAGTATTAATAGGAAAATGCCTAGGAGGACGTTTATAAATTGCTTATAATCTACAAAATTTACTAAAAATTCACTCCTTAGAGAGTGTAGGAAGCTTCTATCCTCTTAATACCTAGCAACCCTATAAGTAAAATACATATTAATATATAGTATTTACTATCTAATTAAGGAAAGAAGTACCTATTAAAGGCTTATTATAACTTTACTAGTTAGATTAAGGCTAAAGTAGTTACATAAGCTAATGTAAAAATAGTCTAAAGGTTCCTTAAGAGGCTAATATACTAATTTAGTATATTTAAATATATTATTTTTAATAATAGGCTAGAGATGTAAAGGAACCTTAAGGATGCTCTAGTAGACATTAGTATTAAAGGAATTTAAACCTCTAGATATAATCTAAAGGCAAATGCTTATATTAAGGTAGAATATTAGTTGCTAGCCTTAGCGCTAGTAAAAATAGGAGAGTATAATAATAAGTAGCTACAATACCTAGATTAGGCCCTACTAGCTAACTAAATAGTAATATAAGCCTTATATAGAAAATCAGCTTTCTACTTACTCTATAGGTAGAACCTAATTCTACCTCTTAAGGTAGAATTCCTAACTTAGAGATTAATTAACTAGAATAATATTATTAACTTATAAGACCTCTTTAAAGTAAGGATTAGGGTGCTTTAATAATAGAATAATAATATATAGTATACCTAAGAGAGGGTGTTTAACTTTTATAAGCTATTAGTGCTTTATATACATAGGAATTAAGCTAGTAGTTATTAGAAGGATGCTTTACTACTAGGGGACCTTATCTTAGTATATAACAT
The DNA here is from genome assembly GCA_013435705.1 of Claviceps paspali. Classification (NCBI taxonomy): domain Eukaryota; kingdom Fungi; phylum Ascomycota; class Sordariomycetes; order Hypocreales; family Clavicipitaceae; genus Claviceps; species Claviceps paspali. The sequence goes on along the minus strand of JABAEC010000059.1, from coordinate 126,939 downwards.
TTAGAGATTAATTAATATATTATCTAATTAGAAGCTGGCAATAAGGTAGAATAGGCTATTCTATATATATAGCTAGGCACTAGTAATAGGTGTATACTATTTATATATACTAGATAGAGTTATCTTTAATAAAATAATATCTAGGGATTATATTAAGAAGTTTAAGAAGGACGCAGAGGGATAGTAGATATTATTAGCTAATCTATAGCTATATATACTACCTTTAAATAGACTAAAAAGCATAATATATAAAGAAGACCTACAATACTTACACCTAATAAATTCTATTTATAAAATATTAGATTAAATAGTTAATAAGAATATAGATATAATATATAGTAGAGAAGCTATAGAAAAAGGAGGCAGATTATTACAGAATAAATAAGGAGCGTTATTATTTAGCTCCCTATACTAGCTAGAGCTCTCTATCTTAGGCATCTATACTTTACTATAGAAAGCTATAAACCTAGCTTAGGTCTTATTACTACTCTTAAAATCCTAATACCCCTTAGTATACTACTATTTATAACTTAAACTATAAGCTTAATAGATATAGTTAGCATAAGTATTACCCCCTATACTAAATAATAATATATAACTATAGAAAGGAAAGTATATATATTCCTAGGCAGCTATAACTATTATTATCTACTACTAGATATAATAGGAACAGAAGCTATTATTCTTCTTACTAAAAAACATAATAATAAGAGTCTTATAATGCTTAGGATATACCTCTAAAGCACTAATAAGCTAGCCTTAAGGGTAAGCTAGCTTAGTAGGAATAAACACGTAGTTTTTTAGAGTAGAACAAGCCCTTTAAGTTATAAGCTGTTAAATAGACTTTAGGCTCTTACTAAGGAAATTATAATAAACATTATAGATTCTTACGTACTTAAGGAGCTCCTTACTAATGCTATAAGAAGGGTTCTTCTAGATATCTTAAAACGTAATTTTAGTATATACTAGAAGACTATAATAGCCTATATTAATCCTACTATAAGCCTAGAAAATAAATATATAATAGAACTATAAAGCAAACTATAGTTAGTAAATAATTAGAAGGGCTTACTAAAGAAAGGGAATCTTACTATATTAGAATAATAGGATAAAGGGAAAAGGGTAGTATAGCCTATCTAAGAAGTTAAGACTATTATAGATAATAAAGTTATAGTTAGATTAGTTAAAGTAATCTTAAAGGTATCTAGAAGCTTATCCTAGGGCTTGCTAAGGGATATTACTATAATTAGAAGCTTTATAAAGGTATTAATAAATAAAGAGGTTAAGGAGAGAAGGAAAAAAGAGAAGAAGAGAGAGAAAAAGTATAGAAGTAGGAGCCTAGTAGAAGAAAGTATTTATAAGTAGCCTATTAAGATAAGGTGTAAATTACTAAAGCTATAAAAACAGGGGTAGGCCCTACTAAAAAGAAGATGTATAAATAATAGGAAGCTATATAAAATTTATTATAAAAATAGTAGAATATAATTATAGAGCCTAACAAAGGGGTACATTGTCTTAACCTTAGTAACCTAATTGTAAATTATAGTTAAGCGCGCTCTAATTTATAGTTTAATTACATAATTAACAATAGAGAAGCAAGACCCCCTCTATCCCTTAGCTTTTAAGATAATTAGAGCTTATAAACAGAATCTATAAGATATAACTAGCTTTTAGTGCTAAGTATAAGCAAGCTAGCTTTATATTTTTGCCTCCCTAAAGCTTTATACTTTATTATACTAAACCTACCTCTTTTAACTTCCCCTTTCCTTATCCTTCCCTTTCTTTCTTTTTCTTCCCCCTTTTTTAATATATAGAGAGCTTTTAATTATAAGTAGTGTAATAAGCCTACTAGAAAGGCAGAGTAAGGAAAAGGAAGTATTATACTTTAATAGGATTTCTTATACCTTAGAATACATAGTAAACCTCTTATATAACATTACTAGAAGCTTCTTTTGCCCTTCTAAGGTTAAATAGGTTAATAGACTATTTAATCTTATCTATAATAGTTAGCCCCCTTTATTCTATAAATAGTATAATTAGCTAAACCTAAGCCTAAAGGTATATTAGAGTATTAAGATAATTAAAAGCTTCTACTTAGCTACCTAGTTCTATATATAAATAATAGAATTATAATAGATTAACTACTTAAATAATATACACAGCTTTCTAATAACTTTAGGGCATATAAAGACTAAAGATAGAAAGCTAGATTAGTAGTAGCTAACCTTAATAGGTAAAATTATTACTAGAGGTATTAAGAACGTTGTCTATATGTGTAACTATAAGTTCTTAATTTAAGCTGCTAAAATAAGCTAGTAAAGCCTTATAGATAAAGTAGAGAAGAAAGCTTTTTATATTAGAGAGGAGGGTATTGTTAATATTACCTATAGTATATAATATAACCCTTAAGACCTATATAATAAGATAGGAAAAAAGAGGCTAGTAGCTAGCTTTATTTACTTTCTAGATTACTAGGCTTTATTTATTTTTAATAGGGTAAGAGGGGTATTATATTACTTTAACTTATAGGCAGCCCTAAAGATAGATAGGTTCCTTACTATAGTTAGAGCTTAGGGATAGATCTAATAGCTTCTTAACTATTTATATAGATTTAAAGCAATCTATATACTAACCTAACTATAAAAAGGAGGCTAGGAATATAGCTATACTATAGCCTTATTCCTTCTCTAGACTCTATACTACTAGGTAGGGTATAGAGTAAAGGATATAAATAATATTTGCAAAGTAGGGCAAAAATAGGTTAAAATTTAGTATAAGTAGGTTAGGTTAGCTCTAAAAGCCTTAATATTAAATAATTTTAAGCTATATCTTAAGGATTAGACTTTCTATAATAGGATCTATATTAATAATAGTAGATTAAATAGAATAGCTATAGTTCTATATATCCTCTAAAACCTTATAGTAAATAAAGTTGTGGTTAGCCTAGTACTAGGCTCTAGAGGTATAAACTAATACTTCTAAGACATTAGGCCTTCTATAGACGCTAAGAGATTAATAAGGATAATTATAAAAAGGACTATATATACTAGTAGGGGGGGAATACTAAGTATAAAGAAGCTTAAATACTAGAATAGCTACCTAATAAATAATTAGAGACTATTAAGGTATGTATTCTTTAAGAGAGATAAGCTTATAGACCTATAGAAGATCCTAGCTATTATAACTATAAGCTATAGGGTTAAGCCTAGGATTCTAAATAAAGAGCTATAAGAGTAGATTTAGAAGAATAAGGATTATCCTAGTTAGTACTATTCTTAAGCTCCTAAGGATTATAATAATAAAGGGATCTTCTTTATAGATAAGGATAGTATAGCTCTACTAACTAATAATACTATCCTAATAGTAGGATTAGTAGCTACTACTATAAACCTATAATCTAAGCCTCCCTCTTACCCTAGAAGCTAATTTACTATAGTAAATACTAGTAATTAAAAGGCCCCTAGAAAGCTAAGAATCCTATTGCCTATAGGGGCCCTAAAAATAGTAACTATGCTAATGCCGCCTATAAGTGTAAGTTAGGCTACTAGAAGAAGAGAATTACTAGTAACCCCTATAAGGATTATAAGGAGTATAACTAAAGAGGCCTCTATAGGATTAGATAATCTTCCCCTAGCTTATATACTAAGGCTAAAAAGATAAGAAGCCTTAGTTATAGTAAAGACTAATCTTCCTTAGTTAGCAGCTACTACCCTTATAGATTTAAATATACTACTACTACTACCCTTACTACCTATAGAGCTTAAGGCCTTAAATAAAATAGTTATAGAAGGTAGTAATCTAAAAAGGGATCTATCTAATATATTATTAGTCTCTTTAGCACTAGATAGCCCTATAATACCCTCTATAATTACTAGTTTAATAGAAGAGCTATATATTAACTAAGAGGCTAATATTATAAAAAGCTATCTTAAATTTAAGGATAGGGTAGATTAGCTAAGGGCCTTATAAATTAATAGAGAGTTAGCTAGGTATTAGAATAATAACTATAGGGAGCTAAAGGTAAATAGATTAGGTATAGTATAAAGTAGATAACTTAGGCTAGCTAAAATAGTAATAACTATTAGGCTACTTTCTTACTTCTAAGAACTTAATATTCTATAATACTCTTAGCTAGTATATAACCCTATCTTAAAGACTTATATATCTATTATACTACTATCTATTATAAGTCTAGACTTATAGTAATAAATTAAGGAAGAGTATATAAAGAGAGAGCTATAGCTACTCTTATAGACTAAGTAGAGCTTTAATTATATAGTAAGAATAGAAAGAAGGAGTATAAAAGTAGTATTAGGGGTATTTCCTAAGGACTTAGAGTTAGAAGTCCTAAGGACTTCTAAAACTCCTAGAGTCTTATATAAATTAAAGAACTTAGGACTTTAAAGGGGGCCTTATAATTAAATAGTTTCTTTCCTTTATTTTGCTTTACTAGCTGTATTATAAGGTTAATATATATAAAATTTTTTTCCCTATACCTAGAGAGGGTTATATAAGTAGTAACATAACCTATAAGGTTAGGTATAGAAGGGCTAGGACTAGTATAGATAGGCGTAGAAGTATAAGATTAGATAGGTATAAATAAGGGCATTTAGGCCTAGGTAGCTTAGAATATACATACATTGCATTATAGATAAATTAAGAATAAGAATTCAGACCAGAATTGCAGTGATTATTATATAGAATTAAGAGGAACTTATACATAGAGAAGCTGTGTATGCGTTCCTAGTAACCACAACTATAATACAAGAATCTAAGCAATATAAAGTGTAATAACTAGGATTGGGTAATATATACCATTTTATTATAAGAGACTTAGAATAACTATAGAGAACTTGTTACCCTAGCATCCAAGACTACGATATAAGAAAACCGCTGGCTGCATCAGAAGCTATTCATAAGGGACGACCTCTTATTGATATCCTAATATCTTTAACTAATAACAAGGTTCCGGTCAAAGATACCATTTGATTATACAAATAAGGACTAAGGACCGAAGAGACTTTCCCTTTTGGAGCCCTTCTTTTGCGGTCTGGGTTTTCCTATGCGGATGGGGGCTTCGTCGAACACCTATGAAGCTATTCCGTACTAAGGACCTCTCAACACATTATATATATAACTCTTATTGCTCTAGCATCCTAATTTATAAACGTTAGAGGATTATTATATTAGTAATACTAAAGAGGGAATAGTATTGGTTAGGATTGTAATATTATAATATCTTTAACTAATAACGAGGTTCTGGTTAAAGATACCATTTAATCACACAAATTAGGACTAAGGACTGAAGAGACTTTCCCTTTTGGAGCCCTCCTTTTGCGGTCTAGGTTTTCCTATACAGATGGGGGCTTCGTTGAACACCTATAAAGCTATTCCATACTAAGGACCTCTCAACACACTACTAATAAGCTGTATATTACTTATTATCTAAGTTGCCTTTAAGTTTATAATAACTAAGGATATAGTTATTACTCTAATTAGAGGGTAATCTACTAGAGGCACTAGCTATAGTAGATATAATACCTATTATAAATATTAATAATAAGGTTCTGCTAGGGATGTATAGAGGAAACTATAAACTTATAATTAGGGGATGTAATAGGTTTTTAGTTATAATAGAGAGAAGGCTAGGTAGTAATAAGATTAGTATATAGAGGGTAATAATATAGGGTAGTTAGGGGATAAAGCTATAATAATAAGGGGCTATAATTAATATATTAGGTAGAGGTTAGTCTTAGGGCTAAAGCTATAATAGATAAGAAGGGGAAGAGGTATATACTAAAGAGATTATAATATAGTTATATATAGGAGATAATAAGTAAACTATAAGTAAAAATATTAGCGCTAAGATAAGTAAGAGAGGAATAATAATAATAGAAACTAAAGGCTATAGAGAGAAGGGGATAAAACCTCTTTATACTGCTTATAGGAAGGGAAGTAATTATATATATAATTACCTATATTATATAATTATACACTATATAATTATATAATTTATATATAATACCTAAATTTCCTAATTAGAATTCTATATTATTATAATCCTACTACTAGTAGTATTAGAGCACTATTAGAAATATTATAATCTTACTACTAGTAGTGCTAGAGTACTATTAGAATAGGTTTCTAAACCCTATACTAATATTAATAATTTAGGTAGATTATATTATAAGAGATCTTATTTAGAAGAAGAGGCGGCTAAGAAGGGGGCTATATAATAGATTTAAGCTAGAGGCTTAGATCCTTATTAGAAGATTAGCAGACCCTATATAGAGAGTATAGAGGTCCTATATATAAAAGGGCCCCCTATTAGGCACTCTATAGAATAGGCTAGGGCCTTACTTAGGGTATATATAGTACTTACTTAGCTTACCTATAGGAGATATAAAGAGTGTATATAGTAAGACAGAAGAAGATAATCCTTTCTTCTTCTATATAGTTAATAATAACTATAAACGCTAGATAGCAGTTGCTCTCTAGGCCAGTCTATAACAATAGCTAAACTTAAAATAGTTATAGTATTAGTATAGATAGAGTATATTATTATAGAGTTTAGCTTTAAATATTTTAGGTTTATATATAATACTAATATAGTAAAGATAGTTTACTACCTTAACTCTATTAAGATCTATTATAAGTAGTAAGTAGATTATAGTTCTATATTACTTCTATACTATAACCTTTATAGAGCTAGGTCTATTTATAGTAATAAGATCCTTAAGAATATTATTACTAGCTTAGTTTTATATATAATATATAAGGAATTCCTTAATAATAATACTAAATATTCTATAGTTAAGTATTATATTTAGTCTAAATATAGTATAGATTTATATTATATCTTTAATATATAGTTTAGTAGTATTATAGAAGGTAATAATAGTATTACTATTATAGAGGTGCCTTACTACAATAATAGTTTTAGTTTCTATTACTCTATTTATAGCTATAACTATCTTCTTAAAAGAGTATGCTTTAGTATATTCTATAATAATTAAGCCTCTAATAGTAGTTGTATAGTAAATGTAAGATAGTACTATAATAATTATAGTATATATAGAAGTAGAGGGGGTAGTAGTTCTTCTATTAGCTATAATACTTACCTAGCTTAGAGCTAGTATAGTATTATTAAGTGCCTTTTTAACTATATTTTTAACTATATTTATAACTTTAGTTTTAAGTTACTTAGTTATAGTATATATATCTATTAGGGGGGGGAGTGCTAAGGAGGTAAGGGTTTTATATTAGGTATGTATTACTACTGTATTAGCTATATAAAGGATAATATTCTATATACTCTCTAGTAGTAAAGCTAGCATTATACTAGCTAATTCTTTATATTTAAGCTTATAATATTTTAGTAGCTATAGGCTTATTAATAGTAGTATAGATATAGCTTAAGGTACTATTATAAACCCTTTATATTCTATAAGGGGGTAGTAGTAGCTTTAGGTAAGCCTACTATAATAGCTATTATTAATATCTATTAGTATTACTATACCTATAGCACCTATACTTTAGCTCTAATATACTATTAGAATCTAGGGTAAATAGGTATAGTAATTCTTTTGTAATATTTTTTAAACGGTTTTGGGTTGATATTGCGTCGCTACCGCAGTGCAGAAGAGATCGCGAGTAGTTTAATCTTTTATCCCTCGTAGACCGCCTGTGATCGGCTGGAGTGCTGAAAGCGCACTTACTATACTTATAATAGAGGCCTTTTTTTAATTAGGGGCGATTAAACTAGGAAGGAAGTAGAAAGACAGGTGCTCCTTCCCACTAGCTCTGTACATACCTAATCTGGCTAGACCACTCTGTAGGGTTAAGAAGGATTGTGGCCCTCAAGGCCACAGGACCTCTCTTTTCCCTTCTGCACAATCAACCAACGTTCTGAGACATCCCTTTTCTGTATATAGCTATTTAAGGGTTAACAGGGAAGGGAGAAGAGGATATTTCTCTTTCTCTTTTCCCTATGATTTTTAATAATACTATTAATGCTTACATATAGTTGTATCTAAGGCTAGTCTATAACAATATGTATACTTACATGTACACTTGGACATATATGTAATTGTAAACTAGTGTAATTCCTCTCTTTCTATAAAAAGATAGTAGTAGCTTTAGATAAGCTTACTATAGTTTCTACTATTAATATCTAATGAGAATATCTATATCTACTATATCTATACTATAGCTTTTATATACTATCAGAACATAAGATAAATAGACATAGTAATTCTTTTTATAATATTTTTCTAGTAGTTTAGAGTTAGTTCTAGATTGCTATAGTAGTGCAGAAGGATTGCGAAGTTTTTTTCATAAGCCTAGTATATTTGCCAGTCCTTATTACTTTAGTAGCAATAGTTATTCGAAATACTAAGAGTTTTGAAGTTGTTAAAGTCAGTCGATCCTTGTGTGTGGTCTGACTGCGGGTGATTCGCGAATCGTCCTTAAGGCTGTTTAATTCCTTTGGGCATTATCATTTTTTCTACTTTAGCTTTATCTCTTAGAAATTACACATAGTTGACACAGCGCTGATTGAGTCACCGGTCCGTATTGATCCGGGACCGGTCAAGGCCGTAATACCATGTCAGAATGAAATCAACCACCTCGACGCTTTCACGACCTGCTTTCCTTGCTTCAATTGACGTATGCCGAGCTTTCATCACTGATACTTCGACTTCGCCCTTTTCTCACACCTTTTCTCACAGACGTAGCTCTCCGGTCCACTCGATCTTTAGATTTGGTTACCGTCTCGCCCTAGGTCTTTCTTCATATTGTCCGATAACCTAGATTGCTTAGAGAAGACCCCATGGCATCATCACATTTGACGACTTCACAGAAGAGTCGCGCAACATACGGCAGCGGCTCTTCGTCTCACAGACGTTCTCTTCATTCAAAGATAGATCGTTCTACAGAGTCAAGCACCATATCTGTATCCAAGCTACAACGGCCTGTTGACAAGCCAGAATCGCTGAGACCGATCGAAAACACTCAACTAAGGCCTAACGACTTCGACTGTAACAGTCCACAGCTACATGCGTCTTTGCGCAAAAGAGATCACTCGGCAGCATTCGCGTCGGACCAATTCAAGGATCGATCTCGATGGCAAAATCCGGAGAAGAAGCCAGCTGCGAGGTCCAACACTGTCGCCGGCCGACTTTCAAGTGCAAAAACTGGCAGTCCTGAAAGCGTCGAACGCACAAGCTGTCCTTCTCGGAGACGGCGGTTGATTGACGCTCTCGCAGCGCAGGGGGCTATGCCAGCCACAGAGTGTACAAATATGAATGTTTCTGAAGTAGGATCAGGTCGATATAAAGTGACGCCAGAAAAATCCGCGGAGATGGTGCAGAACTCATCGTCTATCTGCGGTGTTCGTGCACGAAACCCAGACCGCCGAGAAACAGCTCCTGCTAATCGAAAAGTTCGGTTCACTTATCGTCAATCTCGGACTATTGCTAGCGAATCGAGGCCTACCGAATCATTCAGTAATCCGATTGGGGGGGTTGAAAATAGCTTGGATTCTCTGATAGTGGAACCGCATCCGGATTCACCACCCCCAACAGACGAATTTGCCTTAACCATCTCGGACGACGATGATTGTACGCAGCCAGCAATCAAGAGTGTTCACGAATTGCGTCGCGCAGGTGCGAACAATCGATTTGCCGATGAAATGGATGATCTGTTATATAGAATCGGGCATCCTACTGCAGATGCATCTACCATGAGAAGGAACGCCCTTTGCGAGCTCGTGCAGAAGCTTCAACGGAAGGATTTTCTTCGGAACTTCAGAGATCATGCGTCTCGCGATATGGTTGTTCGAGATGTTGGAAATGAGATGGATTCAATCTCTGGCTTCGCCCTCATGGTAGCCCTGATTTGCTTCCTGAATTCTGGTCCGGCCCCGAATTTACTCCGCCAGCTTGCAAACGAAGGTGTGGGCAGATTGTTGGCCAGGCTACTATCTATGGACAAGGATATTATGGTCATGGCCACTCAAAAGAGGCACAACATGTCTCGAGTATCAAGATCATCCGTCAAAGAAGTCAAGACAATTCTGCAACAACTTCCTATATGGCATGGTTATCAACCTACAAACATCTCGCCACGCACTGCAGCACTTCAGTTGATGGCGCTGCTAAGTCGATGCGTGGATGCCGCACTTCTGGATCAGATCTTGCTTGAATCGCAGCGGGCTATTATCGCTGTTGCAACATGGGCCAGCGAACGAGGTTGCTTCGATGATATAGACTTCGCATTAACAGTTTTCACGCTACAGACACAATCTAGCGCCGGTGTCAGTCCAAGGCTAAACAGCGATGGTTGCCATCCAAACAGAATTTCCAGCCTGCTTTTAAGAGCAATCGGACGATGGCCCAGCGGGCGGACCGAGTTGGAATCGGCCATTCTCAAACTGGCACTCAACACAACAAACACGGAAGATGAAGCTGCGGCATTCAATGATCCACAGCTTTCTACAAAACTTGCCACCTGTATTAGCGAATTGTTTGCCAATGTTCACACCACCGTTGGACTAGGGAAGCTTGAAAATGAGAAATACGACGAACTTTTACTCATGTTAGGTGTTATGATTAACATAATGGAGCATTGCTCATCAGCTCGGAGGGCGGTGGACGAAAACACGATTAGCGAACTTTTAACGCTATGGCAGAACAATCAGCAGTCTGTCAGTGAGGTAGGCCTGTTTACGAATGACTGTCCAGTCGGATTATGCATTGGCTTTACTAATAGTCATTTAGGCCGACTCTGTGAATAAGTCGAAGTTAAGTGTGGCTGTTGGCTACTTATCCGTGCTAATTGGGTATATATGTCTGGCCGGCCAAGCGAGAGAGCAGATTGAAAGCAGCATGGGGCGCCATGTCCTGCGAAATCTTCGAAATTCAATACAGCAGTTCGCACATTTATACAAGGCTGTCGATAGCAAGGCTCATGCCATGGATGCCCTTGTGGAGGAGCTTAGACGAATAGAATGATGGCCTCTTTTATGCGAATTCAGTCCGAAATGCATGCGGGCTCAGCTGGTGTCAGTCCGTGCTGACTGAGGTCGAGCTTTATTACCCTAATGATCAACTGAATACCAATATTTTACTCTCTGCCCGCAGATTTGAGGAGCTTGTGATTGATTCGCTACCAACGCTGCAGCCCCTTCCTCTGCCCTCTGATTTTCAAGGTATATATATATGCACGTCTGTGAATACCGCCTCGTCTCACCTCCGTTCAACGTAACTGTGTCGCAACATTTATAACTTGCTCTAACATTGAAACTAAAGATGGTTATGCTACATTCCTAGGGAGACACAGGTCATCTCGTGATTTGTAGAGCCATAAAGTTAACGTGACGGCCTAACACAACCTAACGCCCCAGAGTCTAAGAAATAGTATATATCACCCTTTCCTTTTCATTTTTTTGTCCTAGCCATGTGAATAAAAAGATCCACAACTTAGAGCATAGGTTGGACAAAGTGTAAGCCATATAGAGAGAGGTGGGCAGTTATATTACAAAAAGTGATAGAACTGTTGAATATTTTAATAGACATTTCATTACGTCGTGGTGCAGTGGTCATGCGCCGTAGTGAGTGGGTAACCATCCAAAAGCTAAATGTTACGCGACGATTATCATCACGTTCGGTTTCTTGTGGCAGCTAACTTCAGCTATATAGCGGCTATGGGATTGGATCCTATGCAAGGCACGTTTCTTCTATCAAGAAACAGAAGATGACCAGTTATGAAAGAACTCTACTGCTAAAGGTCTTCTGCTCTACCTTTTCTGGAGTTCAAAGTAGGTTTAGTCCATCTACTCTGATCGGTTTATATTGTGTGAGTAGCGACGCGGCCTGTGATGCCAGGCGCGGACGAGTCAGGGCAGGCACGGAAAGGTGGAAAGGGGTATAAATAGGGGCATTTACGCCTGTGTAGCTTAGAATATAACATACATTACATTACTATTAAATTAAGAATATAAATTTAGACTAGAATTGTAGTGTTTATTATATAGAATTAATAGGAACTTATATATAGATAAGCTATATATATATTCTTAGTAACTATAACTATAATATAAGATTCTAAGTAAGATAAGGTATAATAACTAAAATTAGGTAATATATACTATTTAATTATAAAAGACTTAGAATAACTATAGGAAATCTATTACTCTAGTATTTAAAGCTATAATATAAGATAACCACTATATTAGAAGCTATTTATAAGAGATAACCTTTTATTAATATTATTATTATTATTATAATTATTGTTACACTAGATAGGGCTAGTCCCTATTTTCTAGAACCTTAGCTACTTAATTATATAGGAAAAACCCTAGTGTAGAGGGGAAAATCTATATATAACTATAGTGTTGTGATGCACGGAATCGAACTCAGAGCCTCGCGCTCTGATTGGTGGAATCCGTCTAGATAAGTGGGGCGGCAGCTAGGCATAGGTAGGGACAGGTGGCCAGTAGGGCCACATAACCTATGCCGCACACATCCTCACCTTCGCGAGCTTATTGCGAAGGGCGTCCTTCTTAGCTTAGACATACATAATAAGATTAATCACATAATTACCTTATTTGTTCTTTTACACTAGTGCTTTTATTATAATTAGTTACCTTAGTGTAACTAACACTAATTAGTGGTTGTAAACACTAATATAACTATAGACAGTAAGGAAACCTAAGAAGAGACGCTATAAGGAGTCCTATTAGTGTACTAAAGGAAGATAATTAAGACTATATACTCCTTAGACTTCTAGGAATTGCCTTAGCTACTAGCCTTTACTTTATTAGAAGCCAGCGCTATAAGGGCTTAATTCCCCTTATCTATTATAAGAAAACAATAATACTAGAAGGAGAAAGCATAAGAGAATCTCCTAGTTAAAAACAATAAGAAAACATAGGAATTGTTACATTCTATTAATAATTATTATAGAAATATTATATTCTACACCCCTTTCCTATCTAGTTATCTATAAGCACTTACTTTTATCTATAAATCTTATTCTATATATACTTTCACCTTCTCTTTTATATATAAAACCTCTATATAATTATTTTTTACCTTCTTTCTTTACTTTTTTACCTTCCTAAACCTTCCCTTAATTACATCTATTATGTTATTATACCCTAGCACTCCTTAGTATAATAAATCTATTAGAAGATAACTCTATTAATAATAAGCTACTATAGATAAGTTATTAAAAATACAACCCTAAAGGACTACTAGAATATATTAAGAATTATATAAGATGTATTAGTAAGGACTAGAAATATATAATAGAGGTTACATTTAATGCAATCTTACCTTAAGTCCTTAATAACAAAATTGCTCTCTTTATTAGCTATATCTACGCTAATAGATAGTAAGACTAGAAACTCTAGGAAAACTTCTAAAGCTTCTTTATAGAATAGTCTCTTAAGAACCTTAAGAGTGCTAATATAGATCTAATACAATACCTTTGTAATATTCTTTATAAGAACAGTGTATATATCCTATAATTAGGTAATAGAATCTATAAGACTCTATATAAGGTTATATATAAAGATAAATAGAGCACCTAGCCTAATAAAGAACTTCTTAAGTAAAGGAAATCTAGCAAATTTAACTTAGACCTTACTTTACCTAAACTTTTATACTCTATAAAGCATAAGTCTAACTACCTTTCTTTATATTTACAACCCCCTTCTACTACTCTTAACTCTAATAAGTAACTTTAGTAATAAATTACCTAGAATTTACCTATACTATAGGTCTAATAAGCTGTAATAGTAGTAAGCCCTATAATTTAGTAAAATAAAGGGTCTTACTACTAATAATTATAATACCCTTATTAAGAAGCATAGAATCCCTACCTACTAATTCACCCTTCTAGTTAAGCACCTATTAACCCTTTCCTACACTCTATATATAACTAGCCTTAGCAACCACAGCCCTAGCAATATAGTTATTCTTAATTTATAAGAGAGTAGCCTCCTTCTTAACTATAAAAGCTTTCTATTAGGCAAAACTATTACTTTATATATAATATAACTTATCTTAAAGTTATAAAGCTAATAACTAAACTTTAATACTTATATAAAAATAGTAAGAAGTATATAGATAAGATCTATAACTTTATTATCCTAAAAGTTATTCTATTTAAAGACTAATGCTTTAAGCTTAGCCTTCTAGAAGAATATCTTAGGGATACTTTTTCCCTTATTCTCTTAGGTAAAGCTTAGAATTTCTACCTCTATAACATTGCCTATTATAACTATAGAAACACACTTAATAAGCTTATTACTGCTCTTAAAACCTGCTTTAAATTATAAAGCACTATTAAGCTCTATAAGTAAGAATAGGAAGATACTACCCTACTAAGTATTATAGCTAAGTATCCTAATAAATCTATGCTTAAAGCCTTTAATATTATAGTCTAAACTCTTTAGAAAGTACACCTAGGCTTATATAAGTTGCTAGATGTAGATTATAAACTCTATAAGTAGGTCTATAAAGGCATCTAATATATTAATAAGTGCTAACAACTATTATACACATATATAAAGACCTTTAATAGTATTTATAGTAATATCTAAAGATACCTTATACTTTAGATTCCCTATAAAGAAAACATATAATACTATGTTAATAACTATAATAAATTGTTAGATTCCTCTTTACCTTTAAACTCTGCTTTCTTTATAGACTAAAAGTATTACTAGTCCCCTTATAGTAGAAACTAGTATTAATAGGCTAAGTCTTTACACTGCTGCTAGGTTTATAACTAATTAGGCTATTAGTCTATAAAATATACTAAGAAAGAGTAACGCTAAGCTAAAGAAGCCTAGTAGAAGATTAAGAAATGTAGCAAGCCTTTAACTAAGTAATAATATAAGGCCTTTCTATAATAATATAAGGGCGCTAATAATAATCACCTTAATAACATACTATAAATTACTAAATTTATAGACAATAACTGCTATAAGTTATTAGAAAGTAATATTTCCACCCCTTTACTATCTTATAGGCAAAACTAGCCTATCTTATACCTTATATCTACATTCCCCTCTATTAATAATTATAAGCTTATTATTACAAACTTCTTTATAAAGACCTAGAACCTACTAGATTGTAAAGCTATTATTAAGACTCTTAACAATAGCTACTGCAAATACACCTAGACTAAAGATAACCTATTCTAGGCTGCTATTAGTCTATAATGCTTTATATTAGAGGACCACTACTCTAAGTATACCTTCTATAGTATTCTCCTAGATACTAGCGCTATAGAACCTTTTACTACTAGAATTAGCTAGGCTAAGGCACTAATAAGGGAGATAAGGACTCTAAAAATAAAGCCCTTACCTCCCTATATAGTATACTTTAGCATAGGCTTTAGCACTTTATTTAGTGTTTTAAAAGTCTCTATAATATTTAGTATAATACCTTTTATTATACTTAATAGCGCTACCCTATTCCTCTTATCTATTATAGATATAGATAGGTTAGGCGTTAGATTTAATAACCTATAAAACCTACTTATCTAAGGTAATATAATAATTCTAATAATTAGAAAATAGGGTTATCTATAGTAGACTCTTAAAGCTATAGAAACAACTACTTTCTTTCTCTCTAAGTAAGATCTTAGACAACTCTATTATTAATTTAGTCACCCTTTAACAGCCTACCTAACTACTATTCTAAATAAATTAGGCTATAAGGTATAAGGAGAAGCACTAAAAAAGCTTATAAATACCTACTACTATTGCTAGCTAAACGCTAAAGCCCTAGGATACTTTAAATTCACTCTTTAAGACAATAAATGCAACTTTAATTATAAGATTATTATTAATATTATATAACTTAATAGTAGACTAGTCCTATATATTGTAGACTTAGTAATATTATTCTAAGCCACTAGGTTCCTTTACTCTTAAAAATAGAAAGCTTATAATATCTAGAATGCCCTTAAAGAATATTAAATTAACACCTATCTAGGTCCTCTAGACTAGATAGTCTATAACACTAGTAAGAATTTTACTTCTATAGAATTTAAGTATTATATACACCTCCTTACTATTAATATATTAGAAGTTTTAGTAGAAGTATATTATAGTATTAGTAAGGTTAAGAGATATTACGCTCCCCTCTACAGGGCCTATAATATTATTAATGCTAAACTTTGTAATAATCCTATTACCCTAGAGCAACGTCTATAAATAGTGGTAAAGGCAGTTAACAATTCTATAGGTCTAAATAGTCTTATTCCCACGCTCTTAGTGTTTAGAGCATACCTAAGAATAACTTATAAGTCACCTCTAAGCATACTAATTGCATAGTAAGCAGAAGCACTCTATAAAGCAACCCTTAAAGCCTAATAATACCTTATAAGGCAGTAAGTTAATAATGCTATTAATGCTTATAATAGACCTAATACCATGCCTTTACACTTACTTCCTCTTTAGTCTAAAGTTATTATTTTCTATAAAAAAGAGGGCTAGACTAGACCTTTTACCCTTCTTAATATTAATAAAGAGGACTATACTATTAAGATGCTATATAGTTCTATAAGATTCTAATCTATAGTTATAAAACTATATATCTATAATAATAATAATAAGACTTTCTTAATGCCTACCTAAGCTATAATAAACTACTATAATAATAAAGAGGCTAGAGTAAAAGACCTCTAAGAAGCAGAGCTAGTAGGCTCTGCAATACCCTTAACCTAATAGAAGAGGGATGCCTCTTCTATATTAACTAAAGGATTTAGTATAACTAAGCATAGCTATAGATAGCCCTAGAAACATCCCTTTAGTATTTACACCTTTACTAAAGAGGATATAGGGCTATTGCTACTACTACCCTCTATTATAGTATATATACTACTATCTACTAATAGTATCTATAGAAGCCTATAGAAGAAAGTAGTAGTAGAGGATAGAGAGCCTTTAGAACTACTAAGGGCAGCTAGAGATAAGGCTAATAAGCTTACTAATGCTAAGATGCTAATAGTAATAGTAAGGTAAGTTACCTCTACTCTAAAGCCCTTAGTAGAGATAAATAAAGGAAGACTAGGCTAGCCTATCTATATAGATAATAAAATCCTTAGTCTACCCTATCTACTAATCTATAACGCGCTAGAAGGCGCTAAATTATATGCTTAGGAAAACATTACTGCTAATCTAGCTCTTATAGCTAATAAAATAAGTAGTACTAATAATACTACTATTAAAGTAAGGGCCTCTTCTCTAAAGCCAGAGAGGTTAGTTAAAGGCGCACCCACTAAGGCATTACTATCTAAGACTATACTACTAGTTAATAATAATAATAGTAATACTATGGTTTCTAGTGTAGAGATATCTATACTTAGCACTATAGTTCTTAGTGTAGAGATATCTATAGAATTTAGGCTTGCTAACTGTTAGAAGGCACCTAAAGGGTAAAATAGGCTAAAAGCAACTAAGTTACCTAAAATCTTATTATAAGTTTTTCCCTAGACCCCTTAAAGCAACTCTAATAATCCCCTTAAAGTCTTCCTTACTTTAAAAGAGAAAGCTAACCTTAATTTAGCTATATAACTTAGAAGTAAAGGCAAGATTATAATACTAAGGAAACCCTTTAAAGTATCTAATAAAGCAGAATTAGATTCCCTATAAGCTAGAAATGTGTTCTAATTTATCCCCTTCTATTAATAAGAAAATAGGATATAACAACTCTTTAAATCACAGCTTATATAGGAAATTAAGGGAAAAGGAACTAAAAAGCTATATAAGAAATCACAACTTATAATCTAAGGCTATAATAATGCTAAGAAAATAACAATTCTAACTTAGTTACTAATAATTTAAAGAGTAAGCTAGAGACTTATTGTAGCTTTAGCCCTATTACTGCTTTAGCAAGGCTACTTACTTTAGATTAGAGATATTAT
Source organism: Claviceps paspali (assembly GCA_013435705.1). Lineage (NCBI taxonomy): Eukaryota > Fungi > Ascomycota > Sordariomycetes > Hypocreales > Clavicipitaceae > Claviceps > Claviceps paspali. The sequence continues at coordinate 108,996 of JABAEC010000059.1, read as the reverse complement.
ACAAGCCTATATTTAATCCTCTATAGAATTAAATAGACTAATTACTATAAGACTCTCTAAAGAAATTACTAACAACTTCCCTTATAATATTATAATATAAGTTATTAAGCCTCTTTATAGGATTATAGAAGTAGGCACTTACTAGTAGTTAATATACTTAAAACACTATTATAAGAAACTTAATATAGAAGCGTTAACCTACGATCTATGCCTCCTTATATCTAATGTAGGAAACCAGGGATTTAGCCTTATTAGCATACAAATAGATAATATACTTAGCCTTAGCAATAAAATTTTCTTTAAATAAGAAGAGAAAGAATTGCTAGAAGCTAAATTTATAGTAAAGCTAAAACAAAGACTTAGCAATAAGAATCCCCTTATTTTTAATAGCTGTATCCTTTCTACTACTAATAATAATACTCTCCTTCTTATATAGAAAGGCTAAAGTAAGAAAATCTATACTATTAATATTATAGACCTAGTAAAAGAGCAGAAATACGTTAAACAACATGCTTAAGGCGCTTATATTACAACAATTTACTAACCAGAGGCATTGTACAACCTCTTAGTTACTGCGCAACACTAAAATATTAAGAAAGAGAATATTATATAACTAAATAAGAGGCTTAAATAGTAAACTAACTATTAGGGACGTAGCCTCTGCTACGTTCCTATTAATCTATAAAAAGTAAAGCTATTTATCTTTATAGATAGCTTATTTACAAATAATAAAGACCTTACTTTATAACTAGGATACGTTATAATCCTAGGAAATAAGGAAGCCTTAGCTAAAGCTAAATTTATAATATAAGGGAATATTATTATATATAGCTCTACAAAAAGTAAATGCGTAACCTAAAGCGCATTAGCTTTAGAATTGTATAGAATAGTGCTTAGTATTAACATTGCGTACGCAATAAACACTATAATAAACATTGTAATAAGTCAACTCCAGCTCCCTAATATAAAGCTGATTATCTATACTAATTCCTTCTTACTATATAAGTGCCTAGTTAAGCTAGGCATAATAAAGGAAAAACAGCTTATAATTAATATTATAGCCCTTAGGCAATTATATAAGCAATAAGAGATATTAGAAATCTGCTAGATTAATAGAAAGGACAATATTATAGACGCAATAACAAAGGCATTACTAAATAAGTGTCTTAAGAGCTTTATTAACCACAATAAAGTAATAATTTAAGTAGAGGGCTGGGTTAAACGCCCTATAAAGGGACCTAATATGTAATACTTATATAGTTGCTACAAATGCCCTTAATTAATCCCGCTAAGAAAAGAACTAATAACCTACTCAGCTAATTAGAATGCTAGATTCCTTTAATAGGATCTACTTATATATACTTCTTCTTCTTTTAATTTTTATTGCGTTTTTTAGCTACTCTTTGACCTTATAATATATTAACAAAAAGAGAATTCGCTAGTGTTGTAATGTGTTACAGTCCCAACCGGGAACCTCCATTTTAGGGAGGCCCCCCACATCCAGTAGGGGACATCCCTATAAAAGGGGGTTTCCCCAACTTATAGAAGGAGAAGAAGAACTTAACAACAATCATACATATCACTTTACCTTACTCTTACACTTAACTGCCTATACAATTGTGCACTGGTGTAATCCTCTTCTTTTACAACAAAGTCTCAACAGGTTTTGCGGACTTCCACCTTTTATGACGAAGTCTCGACAGGTTCTGCGGACTTCCACCTTTTATAACGTATCTCGACGTACGCACGGATACCCCCCAAGTTACGTGTCGACTAGAGCCGATAATACAGCGGCTTCAGCACGTAACATGATGTATAGAATTAAACTCAGAGCCTTGCGCTCTAATTAATAGAATCTATCTAGATAAGTAGGGCGGTAGCTAGGTATAGGTAGGGATAGGTGGCTAGTAGGGCTACGTAACCTATGCCACACACATCCTTACCTTTGCAAGCTTATTGCAAAGGGCGTCCTTCTTAGCTTAGACATGCATAATAAGATTAATCACATAATTGCCTCATTCGTTCTTTCGCACTAGTGCTTTTGTTATAATTGGTTACCTTGGTGTAACCAACATATAGTATTGCTGCTATAGGACTAAGATAGTCCTAGGTTAGTGCCTATTATATAAAGTATATTATATAGCTAGCTAAAGAGTAGCTAGTATTACTAGAGAGTATATTTCTAAGGGTAGGTCTATTAATAATAGTTTAGATAAGTATTAGTATTAGATTAAAGGTTATTAAAGTATTATAATAGTTAGTAATAGCTATTTAATAGCTAATACTTATTAGCTAGCTATTACCTATTAGTTAGCTAAAGTATTATATAATAAGTTATATAATTTATAGGGTTTATTATCTATAAAAGGGACTTTCCCTCTTACTTATAACCTGTTACGTGCTGAAGCCGCCGTATTATCGGCTCCAGTCGACACGTAACTTGGGGGTATCCGCGCGTGCGTCGAGATACGTCATAAAAGGTGGAAGTCCGCAGAACCTATTGAGACTTCGTTATAAAAGAAGGGGAATTACACTAGTATATAATTGTATAGGCAGTTAAGTATAAGAGTAAGGTAAAGTAATATATATAATTAAGTTATATTCCTCTTCTTCTATATATTAGAGAAACCCCCTTTTATAGAGATGTCCCCTACTAGATATAAAGGGCCTCCCTAAAATAGAGGTTTCTAATTAGAACTATAATAAGTCCCCCTTTTATAGAAGAAAATAGCTTATTTTAAGCTAAAGAAAATAAATAAGAAGAAGAAATCTATAGTAACTATTCCTACTAAGTATTCTAACTTCTACTAACTACTATAGTACTATACTCTAACTTTTAACTCTACTATCTTATTACTAGCTTCCTCTAGTATTATCCCTTATCTTATTTTTTTATTCCTTATATCCTAGCTGCTATTTATTATATAGAAAATTATATTTACTAGGGCAGCCTTAATCTCTTATTAACTTAGAATAGCCTTAAAAGCTATTTATTATAATAGGTTAGTTATAGTATAGACTACTTTAATATTTAAGTTAGTAATAAGTAGGTATATATAGTTCTATAGTTTCTAAAAACTAGCCTCTTTAGCTAAAGCCTTCTAAATCTATTAATAGCCCTAATTATTACCTTTTATATAGAGGTTATACCCTTTAATTATATAGAAGAAGACCTTTTCTTAGATAAAGTTAATTTTCTAAAGAGAGATATTAAGTATAGTAATATAGCTATATCTATTACTTTAGGTAGTATTTTATATCTCTACCTAGAGTAAGTAATAGTAAATAAATATATTAGTGCCTAGGTGTATTTAGTAGTTATAGCCTAAAGCTATATCTCTTATAGTTAGATTATTATAGGTTTTAGCAATTTATATAAAGAAGTAGAGAAATATTCTTTCTTACTATAATTATACTAATATAGTTATTCTTTAGTTTATATAACTTTTAAAGATTTCTAGTATATTTATAATATAAGTCTAGATATTCTAGGTAGAGAGAAGTTAGTAAATACTATAGTAGATTTCTTTATTTAGCTAGATAAGAGCTTCTAGGCTAAGTCTTAATATATATAGAAGGAAGTAATCCTCTAAGAGGATTAGATTATTATTAATCTAAGTAGGTAGATTATAGTATTATTAATAGATCTTATAATCTATATAGTTAAGAAGGTTTAGAAGGTAATACTACTTAAACCTACCCTTAATAAGGTTCTAGATATAAGTTAAGCAATAGAGTTTAAAAATAGACTCTTAAAAATCTTAGCTAAATACTAGAAGTTCTCTAATTCTTATCTCTTTCTTTAGATTACTATATTCTTCTAATAGCTAAAGAGCTCTTTTATATTCTTAGTAAGTATTATTATTCCTAAGGTTTACTTATTAATCTAGTAGATCTTTATAGATTTTAAAGTTAATATATACTATCTAATAGTCTATAATAGTGTTTTTCTTATAAGAGATATAGTAGAAGTAATAATTAAGATATCTTTTACTATAGGGAGAGGTAGAAGTAAGTAATATTATTAGAGAGGGGTAAAGGTTATATAGTAGTGTTTACTTATAATAGAAAGGTAAGGTTTTTCTAAGTTTTCTACTATTCTTATTCTTCTATAGATTATTAGAATAGCCTAATATTTATTTAGAAGGTTTATTATAGTATATATAGTTAAGTAAGATATAACTTTATAATTTGCTTTATTATTATAAGCTATAGACTTCTACCTATCTACTATAAGGAAAATATAGGAATGCCCCTTAGTAAAAGAAAATAGAGTATCCCTATATAACTAAATCTAAAAGCATTATTCTTTATATAATGCTTACTTCCTTATTTACAATAATATAAATATTATTCCTTATACCTCTAATTACATCTTTATAGTAGAGGGCTACTTTAAACGCCTACTATTACTAAGGGGAGTATACTATATTAATAGTATATATATTAAGGTCTCTAATAAGTTTCCTTATCTATACCTATTAGGCAATAAGACTAGTATAGCCTTTAATAGATCTTATTATATTATTAATATTTACATTATAGTTAATAAATTTACTAATATAGGCTAAATACTAGTTCTAAGTAGTAAAGATTATTATAGTTATATTATTAGTAATTACTTAGAGGTAGCTAGAGAGTTCTATAGTTTTATTAGATACTTTAGTATAGGTATTAAGTAAGGTTCTTAATTAGTATAATTAGTAGTATATAAAGGTGCTATAGCTTAGGGTGGTTAGCTAGGAGTAGCTTAGCTAGAATTCTATATTCTCTATATTCTTATTATTTTTAACTAAGGTTATAAAGAAGTTAAGTAGATATTAGCCTTAGTCTAAATTAATAGTAGAGGGGTTAGGGTTGTTATTAAGTTATATATTTATAAAGCTACTAATAGTATACTTCTAGAGATTATAGGATTAGAAAATATATATATATATTATAGAAAAGGTCTCCTATTATCTAGATAAGGCCTTCTATACTAAGTTCTATAGTATATTAGTAAAATTTATCTAGGTAAGTAATATAGTATTTACTACTAAAGCTACTAACTTATAGTTAAAGTATTCTATATAGGTAGTAGAGTTATTAAAGTAGGAATATTCTTTAGAAATTTACTTTAATTAGGTTGCTAGTATAGAAAGAGTAGTAGAGTTTATAGATTAAGCTAGAGAGACTATTATTACTAATAAGGAACTATTATATTTCTTTATATTTAACTCTATGCCTTAGATTTCTATCTTTCTATAGTATTATAAAGGTGTAATTATACTTACTATTAGTATCCTCTATTATATTGTTTTTACTTTCTTAAGAGAGTAATTCTCTATAGGTTTTAGGCATCTTTATATAGCATTAGGTTATAATAGTAGAGGTCCTTAGATTAGTTATAATAGTAGTGTATAGGGATCTATATATGCTTTATAGAGGGGAAATAGCTATATTTATACCTAGTAGTAGGAGGAGGGTATTATAACTATATTTACTTAGTAATAGGTAGGTAAGTTAATTATAAGCCTTATATAAGGTAGAGCTGCCTATACTAGGTAATAGAGGGTTTATAGATTCTAGGAGGTTTTTTATAATATATAATACTTCTATAGAGAGTAACTTTATAGTCTACTTTATTATTAGAATTTATAGACTACTACTTATTTAATGCCTAGTATAATTATATAATACTCCTAGGTAAGAGTAAAATAAAAGTTTATATTTTAGCTAAGCTATAATATATTATTTATATCTTACTATCTTTAAGTTATTAACTAATAAATCTTACTCTAGGGTTATTATCTATAATAAAGTAGATGTTATTTACTATGCTATTAATTATAACCCTATAGTAAAGGGCTGTTTTAAGAACCCTCTATTACTATAGGTTTTATACTATATTAATAGCATAGATATTTAGTTCCTATATAAGTATTTATACCTAGTCCTAGTGGGTAGTAAGGCTGGTTTTAAGATAGATTTCTACTATTATTTTATAGACTTTCTTATTATATCTATACTAGTCCCTTTAGTATACTATATACTAGTTAGCTAGATTAAAAACTAAAGAAGTTATATAGTTAGTAATAGCCTATAGGTAGTTAGTAAGTTCTACTATTTTAGTAGACTATTTAGTAAGTATAGCTTATAATATCTATAGCTACTATACTTAATAGATTATAAAGGTACTAATAGTTAAGGATACTAGCTAGGTATATATTAACTAGTTTTCCTTATCCTTAGGGCGTTTATTATACTTTACTACTTCTATAAAGAATTTATATAAGTACCTCTTTTTTATAGTAATTAAAGAGGGCTGTTAGTCTTTAGGCAGCTAGGAGATTTTAATACTATAGAGAATGTAGCTCTAAAGGTTCTATATATTATAGAAAGTGTATATATTATACTAGAGGGGCCTATCTATCTATATAAGGGACTCTACTTCTAATTCTATAGAGTACTAAAAGAATTCTATTAGTAATTTAGTAGATACTAGGCTTTTTTATTTATTAATTTATTAGTAGAGGGTCCTATAGATTTAGTAGAGTTATCTAAGTAGGAATATATATTAGAAATATCCTTTAATAGTATCCTAATACTAGGTAGATTAGTAGAGTTTATAGGTAGAACTAGGGATATTATCCCTATATTTAAAGAGTAGTTTACTACCTTAGGTTTAGGTCTCTTATTTTAGGTTACTATATCTCTATAGGAGATTAAAGGTATATATACTTTAATTATTAATATCTTTCTTTATATATAGCCTATTTCTCTAGTAGACTAAATCTCTATAGAGATAGGATATATTAGTAGTGTATTCTTTTTAGTATTCTATATTAGTATTTTTAGTTATCTTAGCTGCTGCTATAATAGAATTAGCTGTGTAGAAAGGGTATTAAGATAATAATATATAGATTCTAAAGTAGGGTAGAAAAGGAGGGGTAGGTAGAAATATAAGAGGTTTATAGGTCTTAGGGGAGGTGTATATAGTAATAGAAAAGTAAATAAATAGTAAGTTCCTTATTTATATTAGCTTCTATAGATAGTATAGGGTTTTTAGGTATATAGGTTATAGTATTTTTATAATATATTTATTATATAATGCGTAACTTTACGTTTTACTTATACTTATAAAATAGTATTTATTATATATCTAAGCTATATAGTTAATTATCTAGGTTATAAGCTATAATATATAAGTTTATAGGAGAATTTAGTAAAAGGAAGAAAGGAGAATATATAGGTAATTAAGGTAAGTAAGTAAGTAAGTTAATACCTTAATAGGGTAAGTAGACTAGTAGTAAGTTTAATAGGTAAGGTAAGTGTTATTAGTAAGGCATTAGGTAATAGTAATAAGTAAGTTTAAAATTGTGTAAGTTCTTATAGAGCTAGCGTAGATTAGCTAGAATCTATTATTATTTAATTAAATAGGTTGTTTATTATCTATTATCTACTAGATTTACTAGTTTCTTTAGATATAGTAGGCACTACTAAGGTAGAAAGAGCTAGTAGCCTAGCGCCTTAATAGGTTATTATCTTTATAGCAGCTAGGTGTCTTAGGATTAATTACCCTATTATTTTTAGTAGTAGGTTAGCTAGCGCCTAGATTACTAGTAGTAATACTATTTTAGGTAATACCTTTATTATCCTCTACCTAGATAGTTCTTATAGTACTAGTAGGGTTATCCTTATTCTTTACACTAGTAGAATTAAGCCTATTCTTTAGTAAGCAGCTTTATTAGGTCTTAGTAAAGCAGTAGTATTACAGCTTTTCTACTTAATAGCGCCTTATCTCTCCTATCTATTAGCACTACTAGCCCCTAGGTTAACTAAATAAAATCCACTGCTTAATAAGCTAGTTTAGCCTCTTACTATAGGTTTTAGTGTTATATTAGTAGGTTTAGGGGGGGTATAAAGAGTTTTAATTACTACTTAGAGTGGTTTTATATTTATATAGGTAGTATTTATATTATTTTAGAGGCTAGTAATAGCCTTCTCTATTTACTAAGTAGTAGTCTCTTAGTGTAAGATAGCCTTTTCTATAGATAAGATATTCTTAGCTAAGTTAGTAGTGTATACTTCTATTTTTTAAGTTATCTATATAATTGTTTTATTAACTATAATAGTATTACTATCTTTAAAAGCATTAATAAGTTTAAGAATTATAAGAAGACTATGTCTTTATTTATTAAGGAGTTCCTTATAGCTAGTAGTGATTTATTTTAAGGACTTAATAGTAGTCTATAGTACTATAATTTATTAGGGGACCCTGCTTTAGATTATAGGGATAGGTAGTAGGTTAGATTCTATTAGTCCTAAAATTCCAGCTAGGTAGAATTAGCTAAGTAATGCTAAGTAGCTGCTAAGGGTTCTATTTAAAGCGCTAAAGGCTATATATATTCCCTTAGTAATAATTATTTTATATATAGGTAGCTAGCTAGTCTAAAGGTAATTATTATAGGAGCCCCCTTTATAGTAGATAGTAACTACCCTTTTAAAAGCCTCCCTAGCTATATATACTACTAATACTTTAGATTTGCCTTTAAGGCTAGCTATTTTTTTAAAAGCTTTATAAATCTTATAATAGTTTATTATAACTCTTATATATAGGTTATAGAGTAAGTCCTTAGGGGTAATACTTACACTATTAGCACTAATTTCTACGCCTACTATAAAGAATTCCCTTCCTATAATATATAATATATCTATAAAGGTCTAAGGTTTTTTAGTGCTACTTCCCTTATTAGTATACTACTACTTAGTATAGATAGTATTAGTAGTAGTTTTAGTATTAAAAGTAATAGTATCTTCCTCTATATATAGAATATATTCTTAACTATCTACACAGCTAAATTAGTAAAAGTACTAATATAGCTAGAAACCTTTAATATACTCTATAGTGTCTATATAGGCAGCCTAAATATTTCTCTTATAGCTATAGATTATTTTTATAGGCTTAGGGTAAGAGGAATTGTTATTATTACTAATAGGTTTATAGTTCTTACTATCCTAGGCATTCTTATTATCTAGATTAACTAGGTTATCCTTATCTTTATCTATATATAGATGTATTAGTATATTAATGCCTATAGTAACTATATTATTAGCTAAGGTTATGCTAATTTTATCTTCTATAATATTAGGGAGAAGGTTAAGTCTAAAGGGGTCTAATTAGGAATAGTCTATTATAGTACTAGTAAATAGGCTTAATAGTTTTAGTAAAGGGTAATTATAGAAAGCTAGGTTTTTAAGGTTATATAGTATAGTTAGTATATACTTTTAGTAGTATTAGGTTTAGTTAAAATCTCCTATAAAATAATGTTTAAAAGCATCTCTAATATTATAGATAGTAAGACTTAAGAGTAATAGCCTATAGTATAGTCTAATAAGCGCCTCTTAACTAGATTTTAGTATAAAACTTAAGGGTAGAATATATATATTAAGCTAGGCCCTTCTCTAGAGATTATAGTACCTAGAGAGCTTACTAGATTTATTAAAGAATTATACTACTATATATAGTATAGTAATATCCTTAGGAGTAGGGGAATAGTATATCTATAGGGGTAGATTAGTTATAAATTAGTTAGATTTAGTACTAAGGATTATTATAAATTAATATAATAATAATTATTTCTATAGTAAACCTAATAATAATAGAAAAGGTTAAGGGAGGAAAGGTAGAAGAGGGGAAAAGAAGGGAAATTAAAAGGAAAAGGAATAAGAAAATTATACTTAGCTTACTTTAGGTAAGTAAGTTAAAAGTAAGTTTTAGGGTTGCATAGGAATTTGCCTTAGAGGCGTAGCTTTCCTACTAGTAAGGGCTTCCTATATATACCTCTATATACAATTTTATAGTGTAAGGCGTATTACTAGTAAATTACACTATGTTTTATAGGTTAGGGTTTCTTATAAGACAGTGCTTATAATACTCCTTATCCTAGTTAATAGCATTCTTCTCTAGATAAGAGTTAACTATTTCTACTATATTAATATACATTTCTTCCTCTAAGATCTATTAGTTATCTTTTACTAAGAATCCTTTCTAATAGACTAGGAAGTTAATTTATAGTTTCCTTCCTTTTTTCTAGTAGATTCTAATCTAATAGTTCTTAATTCTTTTAATTTTCTAGTAATCTACCTTATCTAAACCTATAAGATTAATAGGTAGTAATAGGGGTTTAGCCCTTCTAAAGGGGTCTGCCCCTTATTATAGTTTCTAAAGCTAAGTTACTAATACTATTAGATAGACCCTAGAGTTTTAGGGGAATTCTAGCTAAAAGAATAGGGGAGATACCTTTTTAAGGACTTTATAAGATTTAGCTCTTTAAGGTAATTATTTCCTTTTTAGCTTCTTTAGGAGTTTATATTTAATATAGAGTCTAAGGTAGACTATATTACCTATATTAATATCTACTAGGTTATACCTAGTATTATACCTAATTTTAGTAAGGGCTGTAGCTATTATTATAGTAAGTTCTGCTTCCTTTTAATATAGCTTTTAGAGAGCCTTTATATCTAGGTTATCTAGACTACTAAGGGATTTATTAGGATTAGTAAAGAGATTAATAATAGTAAGGGGCTTATAGCTAAAGATAAGCTTCTTAGGGGATTAATTAATAGGGGCTAATATAGCATTATTAAGGTAGTATTATAACGCTAGTATTACTAAGACCTATAGGATATCTAGGTTAGTAGCTGTATAATATTATAAAGTAATAATTACTATTTAATTCTTCCTTTTAGCTACTCTATCTATTTAGGGGTAATATATAGTAGATATAAGGAGCTTAGCTTCTAATTTATAGAATAGTAAGGTCTAGAGTTTAGATACAAATTTTAGATTATAATTACTAATAATTTCCTTAGGGAGACCCTAGTTAGTAAGATACAGCCCCTTAAGGAGGAGTTCTACCTAGATTTTAGTAGTATATAACTTATGCCCTAGGATAAGGATTGTTTTCTTACTAAATAAGCAATTTACTAGGTATAGTAAGTTATAAGTATTATAGCCTTCTACTATCTATATAGTATTAGTAGAGCTAACTTCTAGTATATTAGTAATAAAGTTAAGTAATATATAGTAGAAAAGAACTAATTTAGTTTATAAAGGCTTTATTTTACCTAGGGGTCTGGTTTAGAGTACTATATTTTCCCTATATATATTATAGTATGTAATATAAGTGCGAATTTAGCTGCTTATCTATAGAAAACTAACTATAGATAGTTCCTTAGCTATTTACCTAGTGCTAAAGTAATAATAGTTATTATAAGTAAGTTAAAGTAGGGTTTTAATATAGCTCTAAGGGATGTATAGCCTTTAGTAGCCTTTAGTATCTTAGTAGTAGAGTAGCCTATTATCTCTAAGGTCCTACCTATAGAGTAGGATTCTAGGTTAATTTCTATTAGTACATTACTGCTTCTCCCTATAGGCTTTTATTCTATTAATAATCTAGCTATATTTTATATTATGTAGATATTCTATTATAATAAAGCTTTTTATCTTATTATTAATAATTATAGTTACTAAGAAATCTTCCCTAAAGTATATATATACATTAAGTTTATTAAAATAGCTATAATCTACTACCTTATAATAGCTAACGTCTACTAGTAATTAGAAGAGCGTGTTAGGGACTATATTTAGCGTTCTAGGTATGTAAATCACCTAGAGTTTAAATTATAATAAGTAATTAGCAACCTTTGCTAATTTAAGGTTAGCCTTATTAAGGTCTATTATAGTAAGTAAAGTATACTAGATTATACCCTTTGCTAGAGAGTAGTCTATAATAATATTTATAGGCTAGGAATTTAACTAAGCTATTTTTTATAGCTTACGTATTCCCTAGGCAATTACTATAACCTCTGCCTCTATAAAGCTATATTACTTTTTAACAGTTAGTTACTACTAATATCCTTTCTAGGGATGCTTTCTCTATCCTAATTAATAGCTATTCAGAAGGTATATAATCTAAATCCTTTCTTATAGGCGTTAACTTTAAACAAGAGGGATTGCTCTAGGTTATAGTGCTATAGCAGAATCTTAGTGTATAGTAGATTTCTAATAGCTTTAAAGGAGGCGATCTCTTGCTCTAATAGGGTGAATTTTGCCTATTAAGCTGTACATTTCTATATTTACTTTAACGCTCTAATTAGTAGTTTATTCTTTATATAGAGCTTCTAAAGAAGGGCTGTCTTCCTCTCCTATAGGGGTTTAATATAAATATTATACTAAGGGATGCTAGCTTAGAGAAATCCTACTATACTAATAAAGGTTTTAAGTGTTAAGAGTGTTATTAGTATTTATAGGTTCTTAAATACCTTAATCTAATTGCTAGTGTTAGTAATACCTTTTATATTAATAATAAACCCTAGTAGCTAGATAAAGGGATACCTAATAAATAATTTCTTTATAGTAATGTAAAGTTAGCATTTTTTAAGGATTTAGAATATAACTTTAAGATACTATAGGTATTTATTAAGAGTGTCTAAGAAGATAGTAATATTATTAATATAGATATAGATAAATGCCCTATAGTTATAGAATTCTTTATCTATAAATTATTATATATATATAGGTAAGTTCTTAAAACCCTATATAGCTATATATAATACTTTAATTCCTCTTTTAGAGATAATAGCTATTTAATTATAGTATTCTTACTACACTAGAAGCTAGTTAAAGAAACTAGATATATTAAGAAGGGATATCTATTTTTTACTATAGGCGTTCCCTATAATATTGCTTTAGTCTAGTAGTAGGTAGATATTTAGGATAGTAATACTATTAATAGGCCTTATATTAATTACTACTTATCCTTTATATTCTTTCTTTATATCTCTCTATATAAGGAATCTAGAGTATAGATAAGGTGCCTTTTCTCTATCTTCTAAGTATAATACCTTTCTAGCCTTATATTTTTTATTAAAGATTTTATAGAATTTCTTAAAATCTTTATAGCTAAGGTTATATACCTATAGTAGCTTAAGCTAATTTTACTATTCTTTAATAAAGTTAATTTTTATCTACTCTTCTTTAGATATAGGCACTACGCCTTTATTATAATATATATTATATTTATTAGTAAGGTTTACTAACTTCTTAGCTACTATAGGGTTAAGGTTTGTAACCTTAATGCTAAACTTATTTAAAATAAAGGGAACTTTATCTAAATAAGAGATTCTATATAATAGGATTCCCCTATTAACTACTTTTAGGTCTAGGTTATTAATAGTTTCTCCTACTTTATAGGTTTTAGTAATAGAAAAGATATATTCTAGTTTTTAACTCCCTTTATAGAGCTAGGGAATATTAATATTCTTACTATAAAATTTAGAATATTTATAGATGTTTATAATAGTATAGTAGGAATTAACTATAGCTATCCCTTCTAGGTAGCCTAATTACTAGTTTAGTTAAATATAGAGTATATAGTCTAAGTAGTTATATATAGGAAGAGTCTTATCCTAGCTCTTCTTAAGTATAGCGTTAAAAATCTAGTGGTTTTATAATATAAAATAGTATATACTTATATCTTCTAGGTCCTTAAGGTTCTTCTAATAAACCTATACTTCCTTTATATAGTATAGTAGAATTATTATATTATTTACTATAGTAACCCTTTTTACTAAAATAAGCTAAGGGAGGTAAAAGATTTAGCCTAGAGTAGTTATATTATAAACTAAGCAGAAAACCACTCTTAGCTTAATAAAATTAATCTTAATGCTATAATTATATATAAAATCTATACTAATTAGCATTTTTAGAGTAAGTTTCTCTATTATATCTATAGTTACTGTAAAGTAGCCTAATACTAACTTACCCCTAGCCTTACCTTTAATATAAAAGTTAAAAATAGCTATTTTAGTAATGTAGAAAGAGAAGTTTACTCTATTTATAGATTTTAGTTACTAAATGCCCTATATTATATTATAGCTATACTACTTAAGCTATTCTTTATTAACTAGGATAGATAAAGTACCTATATCTAGGTAAATTTTATAGTCTATATCTTAGTTATTAAAATAAAGGTTTATCTTAAGGTATATTATTATTTTTATTTTACTAGAGATTTCTACTTAGTAAAGGTAAGAAACTACTTTAATTACTTAGCTATTAACTAATCCTCTAGATATAGTAATACCTTTTATCTAGTTTAATCCTACTATATAGAGTAGTTTAATATAGAAAGTATTAATAAAGTTAGATTCTTCTTTATTACTATTATCTTTAATAATACCTTCCTTAATAATATAGTATCTAGATATAGTAAGGTAGGCTTCCTTAGCTTTAGCATCTAAGTTATTAATAACTATAATATAATTAGTACTATTACTATTTCTTAGAGCCTATTTCTTATAATAGTGTTTATTATATCTAAAAGGCTATAGTAGGGGTAACTTAAAATAGGTTCTCTAGCCTTCTTTATACTATTTTAGAGCATTAGTTATCTTTTTGCTAGAGTCTATATTATTTTTAGCCCTTTTATTATTATTCCTACTCTACTATAGTTCTTAGTAATAGCCTTCCTATAAATAGCTTTAGTCCCTAGAAAAGGGGTAGAGGCATTTTTACTAGGGAGGGTTTTTATTACTATATTCTCTATCTAAGTATTATTGCCTATTAGGGCTATAAGGGTTATAGTAGTAACTAGAGTACTCTTACTAGTAAAAGCTTCTACTATACTTCTACTAATCTTAATAGTATAATTATTAATTCTAGTATACTTCTATACCTATATCTATAGAGTCCCTATCCTTAGATTCTAATTTATTAGCTACTATATAGGTAGTTATAGAATCCTTACCCTAATTAGCTTATTAATAGTTTTTTCTTTTAAGAAGGAAATCCCTAAGATTATATTTTTTCCTATTAATAAGTTTAATATAGGTGTTATAGTAGTCTATTTCTATAGGGGTTAGGTAAAGTTGCCTAAGTTTAGGATATAGCTTATAGTAAAGATAAACTAATAGCTAGAAATTACTAGATTTACTATTTGCCTAAGTATAGTAGCATATCTTTACTATAAAGTTATATAAGAATGTATTAGAGAGGATATCTTCTCTAGAGAACTTAGCTTAGTTAAGCTATACTATAGTATCTTAGACCCTAATGCTAAATTCCTTCTAAATAGTAGTAAATATTATATCTAGATTATAGAAAATAGTAATCTTCTCTTTATTATTAAGGTGCTAATAGTATTATATTAGAGTAGTGCTATAGAAAAGATACTATATTTAGTATAGAATCTAGTTTTATTAGCTAGATTCTATATAGTTAAAGTAGTCTTTAATAAACTAGATCTATAGGTCTATATCTATAAAGACTACTATCTTACCTTTATACTTAATAGCTATACTATTAATATCTTTAGGATTTATCTTAGAGTCTAGGTATCTAATATCTCTAATCTTTTAGAAGGAATTAATTAATTTATTAATAAGTATTATAACTTAGCCTATATTTACTAGCTTATAGAGTAGGCCTTTATTCTAGAGGTATTCTACTATAGGAGATATATATTCTATGCCCTAAGCAGCTAGTAGCTTAGTTATATATTCCTTATAGTAGGCAGTAGAGTAGGTGTTATTCTAGGGATTATTAGCTTAGGTATAGTAGTGTTCTATTCTCTATATATTAAGTTCTATATGCCTTACTAGAATTACTTTAGTACCTTAGAATCTAAAGGATACTATAAGTTATTTTATATTTATAGTAAAGGTCTATCTAGTAAGTACTATAGATTATAGTCTAGACTTAGATAGTTACTACTAAAATTCTACTAAAAAGGGTACTGCTTAGTTAGTAGCTAGCTCTAAAGCTAGGATAGAGTAGGTTTTAGTCTTTAAGTAATATATAGCCTTATTAAGATTATTTTATATAGAGTAATAGATGCTATTAAGTATAATTTCCTACTACTCTCTTATATTAAGTAATATTTACTTAATTTTGCTAAATATACTAGACCCCTATTATTAATAGTAGTTATTATTATAGGGATAGAGGAATTTCCTTTCTTTATAATAAGGCACTGCCTTCTCTACTTAGTTAAAGCCTATAGGGCTTATAAAAGTAATAGAGGGGGCCTTAAACTTATTATATATAGTATAATAGTAGATTAGGATTCTAAAAGGTGTTTCTCTTTAGAAGATAGTATTATAATAGCTGCCTTCTTAGGAAGAGAAGTTAGTATTCTTTATAGAGAGTAAGGTAAGATTTAGGGTCTTTAATAGTCCCCTCTCCTTTAGGCTAGAGTTCTTTTCTATTAAGGCATCTTCTTAGGGTATACTAAACATTCCTATATTATTATTTATCTCTAGTAGTATAGTACTATCTTTAATAGATACTAACTCTATCTCTTTAAGATCCCTACTAAGGTTAAAAAGTCTATCTTTCTAGGTAATATAGATAATACCTTTTATAATTTATTATTTAGCGCTTACTATAGTAAGGTCTATAGGATTCTAGTAGGATAGTCTTTTAATAACTATAGGTTCTACTTAGAGTTAAAGTTTACTATTAATATACTAATATCTAGTAAGGAGGTAGAGATTTTCTACTTTCTTAGAAGATATAAGTAGTCTTCTCCTATTTCTATAGGTAGGGAATTCTTAGTAAAAGGCCTAGAGATAGTGTATAAGGTATATCTAGTTTTCTAATATTAATGTAAGGGTTAGGGATTTAGGACTAATAGATTAAGTTTACTAGTTATCTAGGATTATTAGCATAGAAATAATTGCCTCTTATATAGTAGTAGGCATATAAAAGAAATAGCAATTACTACTAGTTATTATATGCTAAAGCTGCTATATTATTAGCTCTAGTTAATACATAACTTAGGGGTATCTATATATGCATTAAGATACGTTATAAAAGGTAGAAGTCTGTAGAACCTATTAAGACTTTATTATAAAAGAAGGGGAATTACACTAGCATACAATTATATAGGCAGTTAAGTGTAAGAGTAAGGTAAAGTAATATATATAATTAAGTTGTATTCCTCTTCTTCTATGTATTGGGGAAACCCCCTTTTATAGAGATGTCCCCCACTGGATGTGGGGGGCCTCCCTAAAATGGAGGTTCCCGGTTGGGACTGTAACATAACCTCTTTTCTTCTTTTCTTTCTTTAAACTATCTAATAGTAATAAAAGTAGTAAGTATAGTAAGGTTACTAACTATAGTAATACTACTATAATATTATATAGTGCTAACTTTTAGTAGAGAAAATTATTATAATACTACTAAATCTATTAATTATATAAGGGATAGATTACTACTATACTTCTAACTTATATCTACTACTAATCTATATTTAGCCTATAGATTACTATAAGTAGCCTTATATACTATATTTTACTTATATTTATAATATATATAAGTACTACTATAATATCTATAGTATATATCTAATATAGGGCTAATAATAGGCTAATACTAACTCTAATAGGGACTAGGTAGTTATATTTTATATATATTAAATAGAAAAAAACTTACTTAATAGTAGGTATAGTTTTACTATAGTATTAGCTTAGTTACTAATTAGTCTTATAGCTATAAAAATTATTATATTATTATAAGTAGGTTAAGTATATTATAAACCTTTAGAATATATATACTATAGATAATAAGGTTAATATAAGTCTAATATATAATTATTATAATACTAACTATTACTAATTTTATATAGCTAGAAGTATATAATACTATTTAGAAGAAGATAAAAAGGCTTATTAGCTAGTATAAGAGAGATATAGAGCCCTTAGGGTCCTAGATTAATTCTAAAATAGTATTTAAGGATAAGCTACTTTATTATATATATTAAGTAGCTAATATATCTAAGGAGTTTATTAAGGCTTATAAAGATATATATAACCTTAAGCTAGTAGTAAAGTAGGTATAGTATAGTAGCTTATTAGTAAAAGTAGCCTTAGTAAGTAGAACTATAATAGATATAGAGAGTAAGGGAGAGAAAGAGAAGAAGAGGGGTAAGAAGGCTATATAATATAGATATAGTAGATTAGGTATAGTAGTATATCTATTTTAAATTAAATTTTATATTCTTATTATAGACTTATTATAATAATAATATAGTAATAGCGAAAAAACTTCGCGATTTCGTCTGCACCGCGGTAGCGACGCGGAATCGACTCTAAAAAACCCAAAAACATTCACAAAAGAATCGCCTTGCCTATTTACCCTATCCTTTAATAGCGTATTAAAGCCGGAGCGTAGACGCAGTAGGCGTAGGGATTCTAATGGATGTTAATAGTAGCTATTATAGCAGACTTACCTAAAGTTACTATTACCCTTTTACTAGTAGAGGTAGGTTTATATTATTAACCTATATAGTTACTGCTTTACTACTACTATATAATCTAATCCTAGACTATCTAAAGCTTAAATATAATAAATTAGCTAGAATAGTGCTAGCGTCTATACTAAAGAGTGTATAGAATATTATCCTCTATATAGATAATATAGTATTAATACATACCTAACGTAAGAATATTACACCTACTACTACTACCTAAACAATCCTTACTATACTCTAATAACTTAAATAAATAGTTAAAAATATAGTTAAAAAAGCTTTTAAAGAAAATGCTGTACTAGCCCTAATATAGGCTAGAGTTATAGCTAGAGGGCCCCTAGCCTCCTATCTACTAACCTAACTAATAACTATTATAGTACTACTATAGATATACTATAAAGTTATTATAAAAGGTATATCTATTATAAACCTTATTAAAGACCGCTCCCCTCTAAATATTATTATAGTAGTTAATAGGGCTACTAATACTAAAATAGTAGTAGTAGTAAGGCGCCTCTATAGTGGTAATATAGTTGTTATATTCTATAATACAGCAAAACCTTATATAGAAGATATAACCTAGGTCTGCACTACCTTTAGCCTAGACACAACCCTTAACTAACGCATATTTAGCATTATTATTAAGGGATTCCCTATACACTACTCCTAGAACTAAGCTATAGAAGACATCCTAAGGGATATTATTATAGCTAATAGCCTAGGGCTAGTTTAGGTAGTAGTATAGAAATAACATAGTACTATATTAAGATTACTACTTATTATTAGAATTAATAGAGTAAAGGCAGTAAACTAGCTCTACTATACTAGTATTATATATAAAGCTAAAATCTTTAAAGCTAAACTATATAATAATACCCTATATCCCTACTAATGCTATAACTACTTTAAATTTAGCTACATTACCGCCTACTATAAGGCACTACTATACTATAGCTAATATAGTACTAGCTACTATAAGTAAAGGGAATAATCCTATCCTATACTAATAGGAATAGTTTAGAAGTAATATATTAACTACATAGATTTACACCTAGCCTAGTCTAGATCCTATAATATTGCTAATAAACATTAGAACTATATAAGAGCAGCGTACCTAATGCAGCCCTAGGCATTTACTAAACTACTAGTAGATACTAATAAGGGCTAGACTATAGTCTATAATCTAAATAGGCGCTATACTATAAGTAATACACTATTATATAAGGTATTGCCTTAGAAGTAAGTTAGCAGACCCTATATATATAGACTAGACCCTTCTATAGAGCTAACTTCCTATATAGGAGGACTAATAGCAGCCTACCTTAACCTACTACCTAGCCCTATAGTAGGACTATCTAAGCTAAGCTATACCTAGCAGACTATCTAATAGTATATAATTAAGGTTATATACTAGAACACACAGAAGCAAACCTATTTTACATACCTAGCACTATAGAGCTAATCTAGCACTAATATAATAGCACTCTAAGAACCTAGTATAATTAATAGCCACCCCCTAAACCCTAGCCTTAGCTGCTTCTAATTAGTAGTATAGGGCGGGTATATAGCTATATATATTAATTACTAACTTAGCATTAAATTATAGTTAATATAGAAGGGCAATAATTAGTGCTCTATTATAATATAAGGCACTAAAATATACTTAATTTATTCCCCTAACTATAAACTAAACTAGACTACCCCCCTTACTAGACTAGTAGTAGTACTACCTTACTTCTATAGTATATTTATAGAAGACTTTAACTAGTACTACCTACTTTAGGACTAATTTAATTATATATTAGTAGAGAGTAACCTTCTCCTAAGAATAATAATATAGTAGTAACTTAGCCTAGCCACACCCTTTAGTAAGGTAATATAGTGCTCCTAGGGCAAATATAATAGTACTATTAACTATACCTAGGCTACCTAAGATATATATATAGAATTCCTAGGAGGCCTTACTATTTCTAGCTCTAATTATATACTATAGCTTATATAAATTAAAACCACTAAGAGACTATTAAGTAACTACTCCTATACCTTTAAATAGTTACTAATAAATAATAACTTAGTTAAGGCTAAGATAGTAGTATAGTTCTACTATAATACTATAAGCCCCCTACTATATAACCCTTAAGAAATAGAAGACTATACTAGATAGATTATAAGTAAGCTCTATACTATAGTAGAAATAGCAGTACCCTATAGGCTCTATAGTAGTCCTAAACTAAACCTTTAGTAGAATAACTATATTAAAACAGTAGTTAAAGACGTCTAATACACCTAGCGCTATTAGTAAACCTCTAGGATAGAGGAAAACTAGTAACTTACTACTAAGGCAGAATAGAACTAAACCTAGGTTATAAATAATAAATACTATAGTGCCTAGTGTATAGCTATATAAAAAGCTAATATCTATAGTAGAAGCCTATAGAAGCTAGAAAGATAGGTATAGCTCTAGAGCAGTCTTCTACTAGAATAGTAGCGCCTCCCTAATCTACTATAAGGCACTAGCCCCTTTACTAAAGTTACTACTACCTATAAAAATAAACCAGCCCTCTTAGCTATGTAATTCTTCCCTATATTAAATATATATATAGATAATCTCCTCTTTAATCTTAACCACTGCCTTAACACTACAGCATTTCTATAAGACTAATACTTTAATACTAATAAAATCTATAGAATTATTAAAGGACTTACTAGCTAGAAGGCCACTAGCTTTAATAAGATACTAGTAGGGTTCCTTAAAGTATATAGCTAACCCCTAGTATAAGCATTAGCCTACCTACTAAATATATACTACTAGATTAGTTACTACCTATTACTATTTTAGATAGCTAAAGTAATAGTTCTCTATAAGCTAGGTAAAACCCTAGAAGAGTAATAGTAAGTAGGAGTATAGTACCCTATCTCCCTCCTTAATATAGTAAGAAAGATACTTAAAGCTATAGTAGTAGTATAGCTAACCCTTATAGCTAAAAAGGGGAACGCCCTCCCTAACCTATAGATAGGTAACTATATAAACTAGTCTACTAAGGTTGTAATTAGCGTACTTATTAAATCTATAAGAGTAGCCTAGCACTATAGCAGAACTATATTACTACTATAACTAGATATATTAGCAGCCTTTAATACTATCTACTACCAGCGCCTTATATATATCCTCCTTAATATAGGCATCCCTATATAGTTAGTAGTATAGACCTATACCTTTACTACTAAGAGAACTACTAGAATCTTCTTTAATAGTAAGACAATAAAAGCCCTATCTATTCCTACTAGGGTACTATAGGGGTCCCTAATCTTACTAATCCTCTTCCTCCTATATATTACTCCCCTCTATACTAAGCTTTATAAAGCCTATACTACACTTATCCTAGGATTCTCTAATAATACTAATCTCCTTACCTATAGTAATATATTAGAAGAGACCTAGCTTAGCCTTAAATCTATATAGAATATATACTAAACCTAGTTAAGGGAAGCAGAACTCCTCTTTAACCTAGCTAAGAGTAAACTAATATACTTTACACACTACTAAGCAGTAGACATAACGCTAGTCTAACTAGGGACTACTATAATATAACTAATCTAAGCTTCTTAGTTTCTAAGAGTCTAAATCTACTAGAAGTTAACCTAGAAGAAACACTAATATAAAGTTGCAAAGAAATTAGTATAGTAATAACTTATACTTATAGTGCTATTAGTATTAACTTAGGGCTGTACTATCTGCAACGCCTAGCTTCTCTATATATAGGTAGTATAAAGTACTATTGCTTATAATATAGGTATATACTATATTCCTATAACTATTAATAGTAAAGCATAAGGTATAGCCTATACCTTTATTACTAAATAAAATAAATACTTACACTTAGTTACTAGTGCTTTTAAGGCTATACTATAGTCCCTCCTTAAAACTAAAGTAGCTATTCCCCCTCTTAACCTATTCCTTAACTCTATCTTCTATAGATTCTATAATAGAATTAATAGTAATAGTATAGCTAATAGAATATATAATACTTACACTATAGTTATAAACTACCTCTACTACTACCCTATCTATAGATAAGGCAGACTACTAGTAACCCACCTAGAATACATCCTACTACTAACCTAACTATATACTAACCCCTATAAACCAGCCCTAATAAAAGCCCTTACTTTAGAATAAAAAGATAGATAGTATTAAGACTACACTACTACTAATATATAGCGTAACTACCCTAATCCTATAGTAGCAGAGCATAAACCATCCTTTACCTTTACAGCTAAATTCATTAGGCTGTATAATAGCCTTAATAAGCATAAATCCTCTATCCTTATCTAAATATATATAGAAAGGATAGGGCTTAACTTATTTTTATACTACTACTACATACCTAATATAGACTTACTAATATACTACTACTAGAAAGGTAATAAAGACTACTACTATATCCTTCTAAGCTATAAGGAATATAACTACTTACAACTAATTAATACTAGCTTAACCCTACTATATAACTAATATAACATCTACTTAGCTACTAATAGTAATATACTAGCTATAGCTATTATTAGGTAGCTTATCTATACTAGCTATCTTACTTAATTTTACCTTATACACTACTTATAATAATAATAGGAGGTAGATAAGGATAAGGTATATAGTAGCCCTAGGCTATTACTACACTATTACTACAATAAGTCTATAATAGGCACCTAAAATTTAATTTAAAATAGATACACTACCCTACCTAACCTACTACACTTATACTATACAGCCTTCTTACCCCCCTTCCCCTCCCCCTCCCCCTCCCCCTCCCCCTTCCCCTTCCCCTCCCTCTTACCCTTCTCCTTACCCTTTATATCTATTATAGTCCTACTTACTAAGGCTACCCCTACTAACCAGCTACTATACTACACCTACTTTACTACTAGCTTAAGGTTATGCATATCTTTATAGGCATTAATAAATTTATTAAAAGTATTAGCTAACTAATATATATAATAAAGTAGCTTATTCTTAAATACTATCCTAGAACTAAGCTAAGACCCTAAGGGGGCTACACCTCTTCTATATTATCTAATAAGCCTTTTTACCTCCTTCTAGGTAGTATTATACACTCCTAGCTACACTAAGTTAGTAATAGTTAGTATTATAATAACTTTAAGCTAGACTTACGTTAACCTTATTACCTACTATATATATATTCTAAAGGTTTATAACATACTTAATCTACTTATAATAGTGTGCTAATTTTTACAGCTATAAAACTAATTAGTTATTAAGCCAATACTATAAAGAAACTATACTTACTAGTACATAAGTTTTTTTCTATTTAATACATATAAAACACAACTACCTAGTCCCTACTAGAGTTAGTATTAGCCTACTACTAGCTCTATATTAGATATATACTATAAGTATTATAGCACTACTTATATATATTATAGCTATAAGTAAAATATAGTAAGTAAGGCTACTCTTAATAATCTATAGGCTAAATATAGATTAATAGTAGATATAAGTTAGTAGTATAGTAGTAACCTACCCTTTATATAATTAATAGATTTAGTAGTATTATAATACTTCTCTCTACCTAAATATTAGTACTATATAATACTATAGTAGTACTACTATAATTAGCAATCTTACTATACTTATTGCTTTTACTACTATTAGATAGATTAAAGGAAGGAAAGAAGGAAAGAGGTTAGGAGTAAGAGGAGAAGTCCTTCTTATAGTTAATAAGCCCTATAGATTATATAACTTATTATATAACGCTTTAGCTAACTAATAGCTAGTAATTAGCTATTAGATGCTAGCTGTTAATAGCTATTAATAGCTATTAATAACTATTATAATACCTTAATAACTCCTAACCCAGCACTAACTCTTACCTAAACCACTACTAGTAGACCTACCCCTAGAAACATACTCTCTAGCAATGCTAGCTACCCTCTAGCTAGCTACGCAGCACACTCTATATAATAGGCACCAGCCTAGGACCACCTTAGTCCTATGGCGGCACCACTATGGTTATATATAGGTTTTCCCCCCTACACTAGGGTTTTTCCTATATAATTAAGTAGCTGAGGTTCTAGTAAATAGGGACTAGCCCTATCTAGTGTAACAATAATAATAATAATATAGTAATAGCCTAAAGCTACTATATATCTTATCTTTATTTACCTTCTATTATTATTATAAGTAATATATAAGATAAAATTAAGAGAGGTAGCTAGTATAGATAAACCACCTAGTAATAGCTATAGTTAGTATATTACTAATAGTAGCTAAGTAAATATTATATTAGTTATATAGTAGGGTTAAGCTAGTATTAATTAAATATAGGTAATTATATTCTTTATAGCTTAAAAGAATATAGTAGTAGTTTTTATTACCTTTTTAGTAGTAGTATACTAGTAAGTCTATATTAGATATATAATAGTAGTATAGAAATAAGTTAAGCTCTATCTTTTCTATATATATTTAGATAAGAACTAAGGATTTATACTTATTAAAGCTATTATATAGCCTAATAAATTTAGCTATAAAAGTAAAGAATAGTTTATACTTTACTACTATAGGATTAGGATAGTTATACTATATATTTATAGTAGTATAGTTATAATACTATCTATCTTTTTATTCTAGAGTAAGAGCCTTTATTAGAGCTAGTTTATAAAGGTTAGTATATAGCTAGATTAATAGTAGAGTATAGTTTAGATAGTATACTAATAGCCTACCTTATCTATAGATAGAATAGTAGTAGAGATAGTTTATAACTATAGTATAAGTATTTTATATTCTATTAGCTATACTATTATTATTAATTCTATTATAGAATCTTTAGAAGATAGAGTTTGTTATGGACTAGCCTAGAGAGCGACTGCTATCTAGCGTTCATAGAGTTATTATTAACCATAAAGAAGAGAAGAGAGGCTCTTTCCTCTGGCAACCTATCTATATCCTATATATACTCTATAGGATTGCTAGTTAAGCCCTAAGCGTGCCCTAAAAGTTGCTGCTTCTTATTCTAATCTATGCTAAAGAGTATCTAATAGGTAGCCTCTTCTATACTTATAGTTCTCTACTCTCTTCCCCTTCTTCTCTTACTAAGGACCTAAGCTATTAGCTTAAGTCTATTATATAGCCCCCCTCTTAGGAATTATTATACTCTATAGTTATTACTATAGTATTAGGTGTAGATATAGTTATATAGTAGGTCTATATGCTAGGGTAGTGTAGGTCTAGTTGTGTGTTTATTGTAATATATATGTATCTAGCACCCTTATAGGCACCCCTTAGTAGTGTTATAATACTATTAAGCTATTATAGATTATAATAATAATACCTATTAAGGTTTGCTTTATTACTACCCTAATTTTACCTAAATTACCCCTATCTTCTAGAGAGTATATAAGAGGTATCTCCCTCCCCTCTAATCTTACTCTTTATAACTTCCTTATTATATTTTATCTCCCTCTTATTATACTATTCTTAGTTTTAAAAAATCTCCCTGCCTTATATATTGGTTTCCTTACTATAATTATTATACTTATTTTCTAGTATATTTTTACACCTATAGGTATTTATTTTATATCCTATATAGGATTAACTAACTACATTTCTAGCCACCCTTTATTATCTACTTATCCCCTTAATAATAAAGATTAATCTCCCTTTACTATCTATTACTTCTATTAATGTGTTCTACTTAGTTGCCCTATGTAAGTTGTAAGTCTTTATATTACCCTCCTCTTACTGCCTACTAGCTAATAATAGGGAGTTGTATAGTATTATATCTATAGCTGCTAGTGCCTCTAGAGGAGGTTAATGCCCCTACTATAATCCCTTATACATCCTTAGATACTATAAAATAGAGGGTAACTCTAGTAATAAGCATTTCTAGCTCTATTAGTAAATATAGCTATAGTACCTCTTATATTTACTATATATAGCTAGGAATAGTACCTTTAGGTGCTGTATTATTAGCTATAAGGCCTATTAGCCCTATTACTATAAGAAATAATATTATATATAGGCCTACTACTTATTTACTACTAACCCCTTTTTATAATAACTTATATATAAGATTATAATAGTAATCCTTAAGGGGAGGGCTATTAAAACCCCCTATTAGTACTCTAAGAAGACTTAAAGGACTATAGTAGTAGTTCTTATTCCTAAATTTAAGGAGCTTAGTAAGTGCTTTATTATACTAGTTAATACTACTATAGCCTCCCCTACTATAATAGAGGTAGCTAATAGCTATACTCTCCTAAGCAACCTAGCTAGCTATAGAGCTATACTAAATGCCCTTAACGCCCCCTTCTAGTCTATTATTATATATTACTCTACGCCTATTATTACCCCCTCTACACCTACTTATATAGCATCTTACTAATCTACTACCCCTATTACACTATCTCCTAGCCCTAGGCACACCTCCCTTATAGCTATATTAGAGCGCCTAGTTACTTATATTAATTAATTAATATAAGTATTAATATAAATAGAGGATTGCCTTCTAAAGGTAACCCCCTTATGTTTATCTAGGAGATTCCTCCTAGTAGTAGAGGACCTATTTATAGATAATAACCTCCTATCTGCTTACTCTCTAGCCCCTTATTATACTATATCTATTCCCTTCTATTAATAGTTATAGACCTATAAGGAGGCTGCTCTATTAGCTAGTAAGCCCTCTACAGCTCCTATTAGTGCCCTTAGTATAGAGCTAGTAGTTACTCCTTTACGCCCTTAGTAGCCCTATTTCCCCCTCTTTAGAATACCTATAATAACTATTAAAAAGGATACTAAGGAGTAGTTAGAGAAACTAAGTTAAGTTAATATAGAGTTTTATACTATAGTTTAAGTATTCTAAAAGGGATATAAATCTAAAATTATTAGCTATAAGACAAACCTATTATAGAATTTTACATTCCCCTATTATAACTTAAAATATACTAAAGCCTCTATCCCTTTTAAATTTTCTAGTAGTTCTTATATTAGCTTTTTATACCCTATCTATTTTACTAGAATATTTTATTAATTACCTTATCCCCTTATATTCTTAGTACCTAGAATCTTCTATATAGTAAACTTAGATACCTTTAGTAAAGAAGTACTAAAGAGAGGGCCTAGGTAATAATTATATACTACCTAGGAGGGAAGTAGGTTATATACTATATATTTAATAAGATTAATATAGAATACTAGGTAGATTCCTAGGGGGATATTTAGTTAGACTATAAGAGGGGTAGGAGCCTTTAAGATAGTATATTTAGCTATTACCTAGTCTAGCTTATAACTAGGATGTTTAGTTTTAATATAGTAAAGATCTAGCTATACCTTATCTCCTAGTTAGAACTATTCCGCTAGGCATTAGGAATAATTAGTAGTATCTTACTAATACTATTAGGCAAAGTTAATTACTACCTATGCTAATTATATACCTTTATAAATAGTCTTAAGGAACCTTATAGTGCATCCTTTAGGTAATATATAGCTCTCTAGTGCATTTACTAGGCGCTAAATAAGTTCTATATTATATCTATATAGGGTGTAAAAGGCGCTTATTTTAATAATAGTTAAGGTCTAGTTATTTAAAGCTAACTAGTAGAAGGGTAGGTATAATGCCTAGTTATATTATAAGAATATAATAATAATATATAGTATAGCTTATACTTCTTAGTTAGCTCTTTCTATTCCTCTATTAATCTAGGGGTAATATACTATTAAGAGAAGTTACTATATATTTATAAGGGAGTAAAGGGTAGACTAAAATCCCCCTATCTAATCTAAGCCTTAGTTAGAGATAATACTCTAGAGAAAGCTATAGAACTACTACTAGTAATTAAGGAATTATTATATATATGCCTTAGCTGCTATTATAGTTATAGCTTCTAACTAAATATACTTAAAGAGGTGGTTAGTAATAACTATAAGGTACTATAGGTCTTCTACTCCCTTAGCTAGGAGGTTAGTTATAAAGTTAATAGAGATTTATAACTAGTATTAGTCTAGCGCTAGGATTAGTTAAAGTAGGCCCTAGTATAGATGCTAACTCTTCTATACGCTAATATAATAATAGTTTTAGATATAATATACTATATTAGTAGATATACCTTTCTAATAGAAATTATAATAGAGTGCCTAGAAGATAGAGTTCTTCCCTAAATGTTCTAGTAGAGGTAAGCTATAGACTTATTAGATAAGTATTATAGTAAGTAGCTTATATTAAGGGGCCTATAATCTACCCTAAAATAATAAGGCGCTATAGGTATTAAAGATATAATTACTAATCTACTAATGTATCTCTACTATAGATAGGAACCTTTAGGCACTCTACTTTACAGCCTTTAACTTCTCTTTATAGATTATATTAGCCTATATTCCTTAATCCTATAGTTCCTAGAGGTATATATTAGTAAAAAAATTATAGCCTAATAGTTCTATTATATTAGGTATAAGGTAGGGATTTATTAGAATCTTAATAGGTGTAATGTAGGGTATACTATTATTTACTAGTTAGCTTAGTGCTTCTGCTTTAGAAGCAGCGTTCTAACTCTAAGTGCTTATAAGGTATACTACTAATATTAGCTAGAGTAAACTTTATAGTATAGGGGGTTGTCCTAACTTATCCTACTTATACCTAGAGAGGGCGTTAGGTCTATTAGCCTAGGAACTAGGCTAGTAGTAGAGGTAAAAGTTAAATAGTGCTAGTGTTTTAGCCTAGTAAGCCTACTATTTAGATATCTTATAGAGACTAATAAAGTATTCTAGGTTTTTATAGTTAGTAAGTATAGTAAATAGGTAGGTAATACTATAAAGCTTAGTAGACTATGCCTTAAGATAGGAGATAATACTAAGAAGCTTCTTATTATAAATAGTATAATTCTATTAGAATAGGGTTAAGTAAGCTAAGTAGTATACTACTAGGTGTAATATTTCTATCTAGCTATATTAAGAGAGACATCCTCTAATAGCTTTGCCTAATATATCTACTTTAATAACTATATTCTTATTAGAGTCCTATTAAGTAAGGATTAGGTATAAGATAAAAGCCTGCTTTAGCTATTAGAATAAGGCCTTATACTTATTAGACTAGATAAAGGGGACGCCCTTTTTAGTAAAGGCTAAAAGAGGGTCTATTATATCTAAGAAGTTAGTAATAAACTCCTAGTAGAAGTTTATAAAGCTAAGGAAGGCTTTAACACCCTAGACCTATTAAGGGGCCTCTTAGTCTTATATTACTACTACTTTCTCTAGATCTAGGTGTATTTCTCACCCTATATAAATAATAAACCCTAGGTACTTAACCTCTTTAATACTAAAAGCGCACTTATCTAGATTAAGGTATAAGCCTATCTATTACAGCTAGGTAAGAATCTATTAGGTATACTATATATATTCTTTACAGCTACCTTCTAAGTAGATTAGGATATTATCTAGGTATACTATATTATATATCCCTAAGGTGTTGCTAAGTATGCTATTAATATATTATTAGAATATAGCTAGCACACTAGCTAACCTAAAGGGGTATACTAACTATTTAAATAGCCTAAAATATATCTAAAATACTATAAGGTATTTATCCCCTTTAGCAACCCTAAGTTAGTAAAAAGCTACCTAAACGTCTAACTTAGTAAATTAGCACGCCCCTATAAGAGAGTATAGGGTCTCTTTAACTAAGGGAAGGGGATAGTAGTTCTAGTTAGTAATCTTATTAAGGGTATAGTAGTTAATATAGAACTACTAACTACCCTTTACTTTCTTTACTAATAGGACTAGGATAGCTATTAAAAAGGAAGAAGTATAGATCTAGCCTTTATCTATTAGATCTATAATCTACTTTTATATTTTAAGGAGTTAATTATATAGTATATTATATAGTAATGCCTATAGTAGTTCTAGAAGAGAGCTATCTAGGTTCTTCTAAAGGTAGATATAGTAATTAGAGCTACCTCTATAAGAGGGTAGTATAGTAGTATAATCCTTACTAAAAAGGTCTAAGAAGTCTACTAGCTTATATAGTAGATAAACTATAGATTCTAATATAGCTGTAGAGGGTTGTCCTACTATATCTATAAGGGTAATATTAATCTTATAAAGACTAGTGCTAATAAGACAAATAGAAGGATGTCTCTAATATGCTTATTAAGCTAAGCTAGTGTATATAGAGCCTAAGATTGCTATAGTAGGGTTATCTAAGTATTAACTATTAGAGGCCTTAATAATAAGCCCTATATATATCCCTATTATAAGGGAATATAGAGATATATAAAGTTTAATCTTATTCTAGGATAGCTAGAGGGCCCTAAGAATATAGTTATATAAGAGGCCTAGGATTATATAGGTAACTATAGAGAACTCCTACCTATTAATATTAGCTTAGAAGTAAATAAAATAAGTAATATATAGATGTATTATAGATTTTGCTAGGGACCCTAAGGGTTTCTCTAAGGCTATAGTAAGGCTATATATATAAGGGAGAGTAATATAGGGTAGGCAGAGTTATTATATTAGTTATTTACTTATAGTGTGTTGAGAGGTCCTTAGTACGGAATAGCTTCATAGGTGTTCGACAAAGCCCCCATCCGCATAGGAAAACCCAGACCGCAAAAGAAGGGCTCCAAAAGGGAAAGTCTCTTCGGTCCTTAGACCTTATTTGTATGATCAAATGGTATCTTTAACCGGAACCTTGTTATTGGTTAAAGATATTATAATATTGCAATCCCAACCAGTGTTATTCCCTTTTAGGTATTACAGCTGCAATGATCTTTCTATGTTTGTAAATTAGGATGCTAGGGCAATAAGAGTTGTGTGTCTAATGCTTTGTGTTGATAATTAGATAGTATCTTTAACCGGAACCTTATTATTAGTTAAAGATATTAGGATATTAATAAGAGGTTGTCTCTTATAAATAGCTTCTAATATAGTAGTGTTCTTATATTATAGTCTTAGATACTAGGATAATAAGTTCCCTATAGTTATTCTAAGTCTCTTATAATTAAATAGTATACATTACCTAATCCTAGTTATTACGCCTTATATTGCTTAGATTCTTATATTATAGTTGTAGTCACTAGGAACGCATACACAGCTTCTCTGTATACAAGTTCCTCTCAATTCCGCATAACGATTACTGCAATTCTAGTCTAAATTCTTATTCTCAATTCATTAATAATGCAATGTATGTCTATTCTAGGCTACCTAGGCTTAGATGCCCCTATTTATACCCATCTAATCTTACACTCCTACGCCTATCTACACTAGTCCTAGCCCTTCTACACCTAATCTTATAGGTTGCATTACTACTTACACAACCCTCCCTAGGCGCAGGGAAAAAATTTTCACATGTATTAAACTTATAACACAGCTAGTAAAGCAAAATAAAGGAAAGAAATCATTTAATTATAAGGCCCTCTTTAAAGTCCTAAATTCTTTAGCTTATATAAGACCCTAAGGGTCTTAGGGGTCCTTAGGACCTTAGATTCTAAGTCCTTAGGGAACGCTCCTAGCACTGCCCTTTTGCTCCTTTTCTTAGCCCTTACTGTGCAATTAGAGCTCTATTTAGCTTATAAGAGCGGCTGTGGTTCTCTTTTTACGTACTCCTCCTTAATTCGTTACTATAAGTCTAGGCTTATAATAGATAGTAGTATAATAGATATATAAGTCTTTAAGATAGGGTTGTACGCTAGCTAAAAGCGTTGTAGAATGTTAAGTTCTTAGAAGTAAGGGAGCAGCCTAATAGTTATCACTATTCTAGCCAGCCTAAGTCGTCTACTTTATACTATGCCCAATCCATTCACCTTCAGCTCCCTATAGTTATTATTCTAATGCCTAGCTAACTCTCTATTAATTTGTAAGGCCCTTAGCTAGTCTACCCTATCTTTAAATTCTAGATAGCTCTTTACAATGTTAGCCTCCTAGTTAGTATACAGCTCTTCTATTAAACTAATAATTATAGAGAGTATTATAGGGCTATCTAGTGCTAAAGAGACTAATAATATATTAGACAGGTCCCTTTTTAGAGTGCTATCCTCTATAACTATTTTATTTAAGGACTTAAGTTCTATAGGCAGTAAGGATAGCAGTGGTAGTATATTTAAATCTATAAAGGCAGCAGCTACTAACTAGGGAAGATTAGACTTTGCTATAACTAGGGCTTCTTATCTTCTTAGCCTTAGCGCATAAGCTAGGGGAAGATTATCTAATCCTACAGAGGCCTCTCTAGTTATACTCCTTATAATCCTTACAGGGGTTGCTAGTAGTTCTCTTCTTCTAGTAGCCTAACTTATGCTTATAGGCAGCATTAGTGTAGTTGCTGTTTTTAGGGCCCCTATAGGCAATAGGGTTCTTAGCTTCCTAGGGACCTTCTAATTACTAGTGTTTACTATAGTAAATTAGCTTCTAGGGTAAGAGGGAGGCTTAGGTTATAGGTTTATAGTAGTAGCTACTAATCCTACTATTAGGATAGCATTATTAGCTAGCAAAGCTATACTATCCTTATCTATAAAGGAGATCCCTTTACTATTATAATCCTTAGAAGCTTAAGAATAGCACTAACTAGGATAATCCTTATTCTTCTAAATCCACTCTTACAGCTCTTTGTTTAGGATCCTAGGCTTAACCCTATAGCTTATAGTTATAATAGCTAGAATCTTCTATAGGTCTACAAGCTTATCTCTCTTAGAGAATATATACCTTAATAGTCTCTAATTGTTTGTTAGGTAGGCGTTCTAGTACTTAAGCTTCTTTATACTTAGTATTCCCCCCCTGCTAGTGTATATAGTCCTTTTTGCAATTATCCTTATTAATCTCTTAGCGTCTATAGAAGGCCTAACGTCTTAGAAGTATTGGTTTATGCCTCTAGAGCCTAGTGCTGGGCTAACCACAACTTTATTCGCCGCAAGGTTTTGGAGGATATATAGAACTATAGCTATTCTATTTAATCTACTATTATTAATGCAGATTCTATTATAGAAAGTCCAATCCTTAAGGTATAGCTTAAAATTGTTTAACGTTAGGTCTTTTAGGGCTGACCTAACCTACTTATACTAAATTTTAACCTATTTTTACCCTACTTTATAAATATTGTTTATATCCTTTACTCTATACCCTACCTAGTAGCGTAGAGTCTAGAGAAGGAATAAGGCTATAGTATAGCTACATTCCCAGCCTCCTTTTTATAGTTGGGTTAGCATATAGATTGCTTTAAATCTATATAGGTAGTTAAGAAGCTGTTAGATCTATCCCTAAGCTCTAACTATAGTAAGGAACCTATCTATCTTTAGGGCTGCCTATAAGTTAAAGTAGTACAATGCCCCCCTTACCCTATTAAAAATAAATAAAGCCTAGTAATCTAGAAAGTAAATAAAGCTAGCCACCAGCCTCTTTTTTCCTATCTTATTATATAGGTCTTAAGGGTTATATTATATGCTATAGGTAATGTTAATAATGCCCTCCTCTCTAATGCAAAAAGCTTTCTTCCCTACTTTATCTATAAGGCTTTGCTAGCTTATCTTAGCGGCTTAAATTAAGAACTTATAGTTGCATATGCAGATAACGTTCTTAATACCTCTAGCAATAATTTTACCTATTAAGGTTAGCTGCTACTAATCTAGCTTTCTGTCTTTAGTCTTTATATGCCCTAAAGTTATTAGAAAGCTACGCACATTATTTAAGTAGTTAACCTATTATAATTCTGTTATTTATATGCAGAACTAGGTGGCTAAGTAGGAGCTTTTAATTGTCTTAATACTCTAATATACCTTTAGGCCTAGGTTTAGCTAGTTATGCTATTTATAGAACAAAGGGGGCTAACCATTATAGATAAGATTAAATAGTCTATTAACCTATTTAACCTTAGAAGGGCGAAAGAAGCTCCTAGTAATATTATATAAGAGGTTTGCCATGTGTTCTAAGGTATAAGGAATCCTATTAAAGTATAATGCTTCCTTTTCCTTACTCTGCCTTTCTAGTAGGCTTATTATACTACTTATAATTAAAAGCTCTCTATGTATTAAAAAAGGGGGAAGGAAAAGAAAGGAAGGGAAGGGTAAGGAAAGGGGAAGTTAAGAGGGGTAGGTTTAGTGTAATAAAGTGTAAAGCTTTAGGAAGGTAAAAATGTAAAGCTAGCTTACTTATACTTAGCACTAAGAGCTAGTTATATCTTATAGATTCTATTTGTAAGCTCTAATTATCTTAAAAGCTAAGGGATAGGGGGGGTCTCGCTTCTCTATTGTTAATTGCGTAATTAAACTGTGAATTAGAGCGCGCTTAACTGTGATTTGCGATTAGGTTGCCAAGGTTAAGATAATGTACCCCTTTGTTAGGCTCTGCGATTGCATTCTACTATTTTTGTAATAAATTTTGCGTAGCTTCCTATTATTTATACGTCTTCTTTTTAGTAGGGCCTACCCCCTTTTTTATAGCTTTAGTAACTTATACCTTATCTTAATAGGCTGCTTATAAATGCTTTCTTCTGCTAGGCTCCTACTTCTATACTTTTCCTCTCCCTTCTTCTCTTTTCTCCTTCTCTCCTTAACCTCTTTATTTATTAATACCTTTGCAAAGCTTCTAATTATAGCAATATCCCTTAGCAAGCCCTAGGATAAGCTTCTAGATACCTTTAAGGTTGCTTTAACTAATCTAACTATAACTTTATTATCTATAATAGTCTTAACTTCTTAGGCAGGCTATACTACCCTTTTCCCTTTATTCTATTATTCTAATATAGTAAGATTCCCTTCCTTTAGTAAGCCCTTCTAATTATTTACTAACTATAGTTTGCTTTATAGTTCTATTGCATATTCGTTTTCTAGGCTTATAGTAGGATTAATATAGGCTGTTATAGTCTTCTAGTATATACTAAAATTGCGTTTTAAGATATCTAGAAGAACCCTCCTTATAGCGCTAGTAAGAAGCTCCTTAAGTACGTAAGAACCTATAACGTTTATTATAATTTCCTTAGTAAGAGCCTAAAGTCTGTTTAACAGCTTATAACTTAGAGGGCTTGTTCTGCTCTAAAAAACTGCGTGTTTATTCCCGCTAAGCTGGCTTACCCTTAAGGCTGGCTTATTAGTGCTTTAGAGGCACATCCTAAGCGTTATAAGGCTCTTATTATTGCGTTTTTTAGCAAGAAGAACAATAGCTTCTATTCCTATTGTGCCTAGCAGTGGATAATAATAGTTACAGCTGCCTAGGAACATATATACTTCCCTTTCTATAGTTATATGTTATTATTTAGTATAGGGGGCAATGCTTATGCTAACTATATCTATTAAGCTTATGGTTTAAGTTGTAAATAGCAGCACACTAAGGGGTATTAGGATTTTAAGAGCAGTAATAAGACCTAAGCTAGGTTTGCAGCTTTCTATAGTAAAGCGTAGATGCCTAAGACAGAGAGCTCTAGCTAATATAGAGAGCTAGATAACAACGCTCCTTGTTTATTCTGCAATGATTCGCCTCCTTTTTCCTAGTTAATTATAGCAGTTGGGATTTCTTATGCTTTATGTAGCAGCTAGGATACTATAGATTCTTTTTAGGGGGGATTTGCTTATTATTATATTTAGAATTAAGGAATAAGGCTATAAAAGGGCTTTTAGGGTCTTATAGGTGCTAAAGTTAATTAAGTAGCTGCGCTAAGCGTAAGAACGTTTTCTAATCTATGTATACATTATGCGAAAAATCTAGGCGAGTAAATCGTATTAGTGCCTAGATATTAGAGTTTATCTTCTATAAATCTAAAAATGTAGAATAACTATTTAATCTCTTTAAAATCAATTATAACTCCTAATGTAAAACCTTATATATCTTTTAGTATTGCCTTTGTTAAAAAGTAATGTATATTATAAAGAGGAGTTGCACTCCTTTGTCTCCTCTCTACTAAGATTACCTAAATATAAGGGTAGTCTTAGAAAGAAAGTAACTCTATTATTTAATCTACCTACTAGTAATTAAATAAGATATACAGCGCTGCAAACTCTTTCTAGCGTTCTACTAATAACCTAGGTAGTTGCACTTTAAGTAAGTGTAGTAGGAACTATTGCACTAGTATTAGCGCCTCCCTAACTCCTTTTTCTATAGCTTCTCTACTATAGGTTATATCTACGTTCTTATTAACTATTTAATCTAATATTTTATAAATAGAATTTGTTAGGTGTAAGTGTTGTAGGTCTTCTTTATACATTATACTTTTTAGTCTATTTAAAGGCAGTATATATAGCTATAGATTAGCTAATAATATCTACCATCCCTCTACGTCCTTCTTAAACTTCTTAATGTAATCCCTAGATATTATTTTATTAAAGATAACTCTATCTAGTGTATATAAATAGTACGCACCTATTACTAGCGCCTAGCTATATATATAGAACAGCCTATTCTACCTTATTGCTAGCTTCTAATTAGATAATATATTAATTAATCTCTAAACGTTATATACTAAGACAAGGTCCCCTAGTAGTAAAGCATCCTTCTAATAACTACCAGCTTAATTCCTATCTATATAAAGCGCTAATAGCTTACAAAAGTTAAATACCCTCTCCTAGGCACGCTATATGTTGTTATCCTATTATTAAAGCACCCTAATCCTTGCTTTAAAGAGGTCTTATAAGTTAACAATATTATCCTAGTTAATTAATCTCTAAGTTAGGAATTCTACCTTAAGAGGCAGAATTAGGTTCTACCTATAGAGTAAGTAGAAAGCTAATTTTCTATGTAAGGCTTATATTACTATCTAGTTAGCTAGCAGGGCCTAATCTAGGTATTATAGCTACTTATTATTATACCCTCCTATTTTCGCTAGCGCTAAGGCTAGCAACTAATATTCTGCCTTAATATAAGCATTTGCCTTTAGGTTATATCTAGAGGTTTAAATTCCTTTAATGCTAATATCTACTAGAGCATCCTTAAGGTTCCCTTACATCTCTAGCCCACTATTAAAAACAACGTATTTAAATACGCTAAACCAATATATTAGCCTCTTAAGAAACCTTTAGACCATTTTTACATTAGCTTACGCAACTACTTTAGCCTTAACCTAACTAATAAAGTTATAATAAGCCTCTAATAGGTACTTCTTTCCTTAATTAGATAGTAAATACTATATATTAATATATATTTTACTTATAGGGTTGCTAGGTATTAAGGGGATAGAAGCTTCCTACGCTCTCTAAGGAGCGAATTTTTAGCAAATTTTGTAGGTTACAAGCAATTTATAAATGTCCTCCTAGGCATTTTCCTACTAGTACCGGTCCCTAATCAAATAATATACTGTATTGTATCCCTTATAACTAAGCTCTTTATATACAGCCTTTACAATTAACGCCTTATTATTGTTAGTATTAATTACTAATATTAGCGTTTTTCTGTCCCCTTATAGTCTCCTCTAAAGCTGGTCCTTTTTAATAAAGAAATTCTTTACCCTAAGCTATAGGTTCCTATATTATTTAGCTAATAGGTTTAGTAGTCTCTTAAGGGTAAGTAAGAAGGTAATAATTATATGCTACCTATTACTATATTTCTCTATAGGGAAAGCTAAGGAGGTTATTAGGTTAAGCTAGAGGTTAATAAAGTCTTTAATATCTCCCTCTATTATTTAATTAGCAGCGTCTAATTCTCCTACCCCTTTATGCAATAAGGCGTCTACCACTCTGTTTTTCTCCCCTAGAATGTGGTAAGCTGTAAAGTTAAAAAGCATAATATAACTAATCTACCTAGTAATAAGAGCCTTTAGTATATTATTTACTGCTCTGTTAATCTAATGTATAAGAACTTATAAATCCATCTCTAGTATAAAGGGAGTCCTATATAAATAGATATAAAGTTATCTAAAAGTATATATAATAGTGTAGCACTCCTGCTTAGTAGTGTTATACTTAAGCTCTAATTCCTACTAAGTCCTGCTCTTAAACCTAACTAGATGTCTCTTACCTTTAACAACTTACTATAAAACTACTCCCTAGCTAATACTACTAGCATTAATAGTTAGAATAACCTCCCTATATCCTAGCTCTAGATTAAGTAATATTAGTATTAATGCTATAGTTATTAAAGCTTTAAGGTTCTTTATTGCCCTTTATTAATTACCTCCCTATTTCTATACTATATCTTTTTATAGGAGGTTAACCAAAGGCTTTATAATCTATATATACTTATTAATCTAAAGGCAATAACAACTAGTAAGCCTAAGGAATAATCTAATCTTTGTTTAGTCTTTATAGGTCTTCTAGTTTAGGATTTTTACAATCTTTACTTTAGTTGGCGCCTAGCTGTTTGTCCTACACATATACCTAACAATTTCTACTAAGTTCTAGTAGAACTTTGATTTCATTGCTAATATTAAGCATCTAGCAAGCTTAACATTAATCAACACTTTATTAATATTAATTAAATGTTCTATAACATATCTGCGTATTCTAGGCATAATCTCCTCCCTATTATATATAGTTATAGGCCCTTTAACTGTAATATTGTTAAGAAAGGGTAAGCAGACTATAGGTATTAAATTAAACAAGATCCTTACTATAGTCCTACAAAATTATACTATAGAATTCGTTGCCCCTTAGGGAAGTCTATAGAGTTAAAAAAGCCTAATAGCTATAGAAATCATTATTATGTCTTAGCTTTTCTCGTTAAGTTCCACTTAATTGTACCTAGAGAGTAGATCTAAGAGGCTAAGCATTTTATATATACTAAAGTCTTTGCTAAAGGCTTCCGCTCTCTAAGGGATATATACGTCCTATACTATTACTTTATTATACTTTATAGCTAATAGAATAAGCTATATCCCTCTATCTTTCTTAAGTACTAGAAAGTAGAGGTTTCTATATAATCTATAACTCTCTTTTAAGTGCCTATATTCTAGCTTCTTCTTTAGTAAGTTAATAAGCTTTCCCTAAAGTCCTAGTAGTATAAAGATAGACCTTGCTTACTATATGCTATAGTTAACTACCTTAATTACCTAAGGGGGTAATATAAGGGGGTTAACTTTACTACATTCTAATAGATCCTACACTAAAGCTGCTTTATGGTTGTAAATAATCTCCTTAAAAACACTTAATTCTATATTAGTTAAGTGCTTCTAAACTCTATTAACTATTTAATCTAAGCGTTCTTTTATTAGACAAAACCCTTATAAATGCTTACTAA
Organism: Claviceps paspali; assembly: GCA_013435705.1. Lineage (NCBI taxonomy): Eukaryota > Fungi > Ascomycota > Sordariomycetes > Hypocreales > Clavicipitaceae > Claviceps > Claviceps paspali. The sequence goes on along the minus strand of JABAEC010000059.1, from coordinate 69,543 downwards.
ACCATCTAGTAATGTATTTTCTGTACACCCTAGAGGTATTAAGCTGTCTTTTTACTTCTGCCTATTTCTTTAATTTCTAAAGGGGGTCTCCCTCTAGGATTATCCTATCTAAAGGAATATTATTTTAAGGCAGAATCTTTACTCCCTTTCTCTTATAGAGTGTGTAGACCTATAGATTAAATGGTTTTTAGCTTTTAGCAGCTTAGAGATTATTTGTAGTGTATAATAGTTATATATAATATTTATAAGCAGCCTCTTTTAAGACCAACTTAGTAATTGCTAATCCCTCTTGCTTAGATATTAGCACTAGATTTTTATTATTAGCTAGCTCTATACCTAGCTCCTCCTAAGTTATATAATCCTTTAAGTTTCCTAGAATAGCGCTTATACTACCCTTACTTTAGTTACCCTTCCTTAATAGCCTAACTATATTATAGCTTAGCGCCCTAAATATAGCTATAGAAGCTATAAAGGGGTAATGTTTAATAGTAGCCTTATTAATTAAATAGTTGTTATGCTCCTTTTGCCTAATTAGTAGTTTATTATTGTACTAGAGGTCTACAGTGTAGACATTTATAATAGAGTTCTTTATTCCTATAACAAATTCCTACTACATTCCTTTAGCAACCTTTAATATAACTATAACGTTATTAAAGCAGCACCTAATTATTATATTCCCTTCTCTATCTCTATATTTAAACGTAGCCCTAGCTATCTAAATAAAAGGCATTCCTAAGATTAATTTTACTATTATAGTATTAGAGGAGATATAGAGGCAGATAGGGGTCTAAACGTTCCCTAGGTAAAGTTTAGTATATACTTCTCCTAACATCTTAATTGCCCTATTAGTATAAGATATTATACTAGTATTTATTATTACTAGATAGATCCTAAGGCTAGCAATCTTTGCAAAGCTTTAGGCAATAATATTTTCTTATAAGCTACTATTAACTAAGGTAGGCAGTAGGTTTCCCTCTAGGTTTTCTAAGTAGACTTATAGATAGGGCAACTCCTATAGGTAGCTTATAAGGGATTAAGGCTCTAGGGCTATAGAGTCTCCAGCAACAATGTTTAAGGCGTTAATGTGTAGTAACTTTTATATCTAATTAAAAGCTTTCTCTGTATTCTATATCCTTTCCTATAATAGTTCTATAAGGGCTTAGTCTATATTATACAATTGCGTTAAGCCTAGCTCTGTAGATTTGGTTGGTTTATAGGATTCCTTATCCTTAATTATATCTCTTATACTGTGAATAGCGTTGATTAAATGATCTTTATAGTCATTAGTTCGCATCCTCTTCTGTAGCTCTATAGGGTAGATGCTAGAGCTTAGCCTATCCTTTGCGCTTAGGTTAAAAAAGTATATTTAGTTGATTCCTTAAGAGCGCATTTTACTCTTCTTAGAGACTACTATAGTAAGAGAAGGTATAAGGTAGTAGAGGTCCCTAATAGGCACCCTAATCTTCTTATTAAATATCTTATTATGTAAAGTCCCTAATATTTATTTGTAGATAGGGTCTATTTCCTAATAGTTAGCTTTTATAGATTTATATAACTTATTCTTAATTTAAAGCTCCTCTTCTATTTTCCTTAGCTTTCCTTCTAAGTATGCTAACTTTTAAGGTATTTTAGTATCTACTAAATTAGTTACTGCTAACACCTACCCTTTAGCGGCCCTCTTAGGTGTATTAGAAGGAATTTCTGGTTAGAAGGCTATAACTACTATGACCCTATTTGCCGCTTCTGGCGCTTTTTGCTGCTTTAGCTATAGCTCCTATATCTTAGGTTTTGACATAGCAAACTTAATAACTTAGCGTTCCTCTAGTGTTGGTTCCTAGTTGCTTAGGTTCCCTATAGAGGAGTCTCTAACAGCTTACAATTTGTTAAATACCTTACTCTTAGGGAAGATAGAAGCCTAAAAGTAGGCAGCTTATTGTATTATGCTTCCTATGTTTATAAAAGCACTAGAGAACATTAGGGCAACTAAATGCCCCCTAACTAAGAGGATCTTTTTATTCTATATATAGTTGCAAAAGCTACTAGCCTTATCTGCCTTATAGACTTAGTAAGTAGAGAACCTATAGTAAGTATCTCTATAGTAGAAGCAGCCCTACTAAGTGCCCTAGGACGTCCTAATGTATCCCTAATTACTAGATCTTTGGTTGTAACCTCTGTTATAGGTTAACCCTTAGTACCCCTATGTTTGCTACTAGCTATATAGTACTCTTCCTTACCTATTAATTAATTAGTCTTCTACTACCTCCTACCCTTAAACTACATTAGTTATCTATAGTAATTAGTTAATTGTAAGGTCCTATTTATACTTTTCCTCTAACTAGCGCAATAGGTCTACGTTGCTTATACTCTATTTTGTAACTAATATACACATCTCCTTAAGCTAATAGGTAAGGTTATCTATTTAATCTATATAATCCATACCTCTAGCAATCTCCTTATCTTTAATATTAGCTATAATTAGGATATGCCCTCTGCGGTAGGTAGGCGTGTCTAAGTTATCCATAAAGTAAGTTTTCTAGGTCTTTACACTAGCATTGGCTTAATTTCCTTTTGTAACTATCTAATCCCTAAGCTATTTCGCAAAGGGTGGTTTCCTAGGGACTAAATTCCTATTCTCTATCTTAAGTCTAACTCTTACATACTTATCTAGCTTCTCCTATAAATCTATATATAGGGTTATTAGAAAATTATCTCTACTAAGCCTTTTAGTATTAATAAATTTAGAGAGTATGCCCTATAGCAGTGCCCTAAAAATATAGTTCCCCTAAGAGGTTATACTCTTCTAGCCTTTTAGGTTAGCTTTTAATATTAGAGCTCTGTAGCACTATAGCTAAGTTTGCGTCTTAGCTATTCCCTAAGGTCTTTTAGTATTAAGGTTAATAAGGCTATTACACACAGACTTAATAAGGTCCTAGTTTATTGCCTTAAACTACTGTAGGATAATTATCTTAAATTCTAGCTATTTATAGGCTGCTCCTATAGATTAGATGTCCTTACAGAGCTCTTTACACATTAGGCGTTTAAAGTGCTTAGTCTAACGCTCCTTATTAATTCTAAGAGCTGTTATTTTAAATTTAAAGTTAATAATATATTCTAAGATATTTACACTATTAAATAGGGAGTTAGCTAGTCTATAGGTTGTAATGTAATTGCGTCTCCTAGATTCCTTATTAAGCCCTTCTATTAGTATTTTAATATTATCCTTTATTATAACTAACATCTTTAGGGGAGCTTTAAGGTTCCTAGATAGGCCTTAAGCAACTTAATCTCCTTTAGGGCTTATAGTTAACTTATTATCTTTAAGATTAATGCTTATTTTTAGTATTCTTAAAAGGCTGCTTTTCTATATTTACTTTAGAGGCAATTCCTTTTTTGCTTTTAGGGAGTTAAGCGTATCTAATATATAGGTATAGTATTATATAATTAAATAATTAAGAGCTTAGAAGAGAGTGTGTTTTATTCTCCTTATTGTAGTAATTCATGCTGATAAGTATTCTTTAAATATCTATAGACTAACTATACTTATTAGTAGGTAGCTTTTTATAAGCGCAAAGAATAGTCTAATAATAGTAACCCCTATAAGGATCCTAGCGTCATCCCTAGTCACTAGTTAGTCTCCCTTATATAGAGTTAGCCTTAGCCTCTCTAAATTAGTGTAGTACTGCTACAGCGTTTTTCTCTTCCTAGCTAAATTTACTATATATTCTTTATTTATTAGGCTTTTAGTATTCTAATTAATTAATCCTTTGTTTTTAATCGTTATTTTATGCTTTCCTTTAGTAGAAAATTCTTTCTTAGCCCCTAGCGTGCTAGGACCCCTTTTTTCTGTTATATTATATTTTACTACACTAGTTATTACGCTAGCACATACTCTTCCTATAGGAGCGCTTCCTATAATTAAATAATCTATATTGCATAAATTGTGTTTTTCCAACGCTTATTCTGTTTTTATAGTGCCCTTTATTTAATTATTGTTGTCCTATTTTTTAGGTATGTAAGGGGTCCCCTAGCTTTTTATACTAATGGTTCTTATTGCGGCAGTAATAGTGCCTTTAAGTTAATAGACGATTGAATTAACTCCCTAGTAAAGCCCCTATTTATGTTAAGAGGTCCTTAGTATAGAATAGCTTTATAGGTGTTTAACAAAGCCCCTATCCACATAGGAAAACCTAGACTATAAAAGAAGGGCTCTAAAAGGGAAAGTCTCTTTAGTCCTTAGACCTTATTTATATAATCAAATAGTATCTTTAACCAGAACCTTGTTATTAGTTAAAGATATTGTAATATTGCAATCCTAATCAGTATTGTTCCCTTTTAGGTATTATAGCTGCAATAATCTTCCTATGTTTATAAATTAGGATGCTAGGGCAATAAGAGTTATGTGTCTAATGCTTTATATTAATAATTAGATAGTATCTTTAACCAGAACCTTGTTATTAGTTAAAGATATTAGGATATTAATAAGAGGTTGTCTCTTGTAAATAGCTTCTAACACAGTAGTGTTCTTATATTATAGTCTTAGATACTAAGATAATAAGTTCCCTATAATTATTCTAAGTCTCTTATAATTAAATAGTATACATTACCCAATCCTAGTTATCACGCCTTGTATCACTTAGATTCTTATATTATGGTTGTAGTCACTAGGAACGCGTACACAGCTTCTCTGTGTATAAGTTCCTCTTAATTCCGCATAACAATCACTGCAATTCTGGTCCGAATTCTCATTCTCAATTCATTAATGATGCGATGCATGTCTGTTCTAGGCTACCTGGGCTTGGATGCCCCTATTTATACCCATCTGATCTTGCACTCCTGCGCCTATCTGCGCTAGTCCCGGCCCTTCCGCGCCTGACCTCACAGGTCGCGTCACCACTCACACAATAGCTATAAAGCTATTACAACTACTATTAACTTAGGCTTATAGAAATAAGGTTCTATTATATAGAAGTAGTATAAGAAATAGGGGGTCTTCTATATAGTTTTCTATATTCTAAAATTAGTCCTTATCTAATCTAAAAGTAGTAATAGTAAAGTATTTTATAGCCTTTATCTACCTACTACTAAGACTTAAGTAATAGGGATCTCTTTTTCTAACTTAGTATTTAATATCTTCTTTACTAATTTATTAAGAGAAGTGCTATAGGTTCTTATACCTATTACAGAGGATAGTAGCTGTATAGGGAGGAGGTTATACTACTAGATAAGATGTCCCTTAGCTCTATAGTAGAGGCACTAATTAGTATTATAATATTAATTAAGGACTAATTAGGAGACCTAAGGGGCCTAATTAGTAGTCTTAGTAGTGTTAGGGCAGGATAATTATGCCCCCTTTGTAGAGTCCTAAGGGCATTATAGGGCTTTCTAAAAGCTAGTAGTATTAATACTATCTATTACTATATTACTATTATAGTTGTAGGTATTAGATTAGTAATATTATAACTTAATATATTCTTTAAGATAGTAGAAGTTAATATCTAAGGCAATGTAAAGGTATTGCTTAACTACCCCCTAATAGTTATTATAGGAAATGTTATATTTAATACAAAAGTTATATATCTTTTTATTAAGTATTATATAGAGTTATAAGAGTTTAATAGTATCTGCCTATCTTATACCTCCTACTAGCACTAATTTCTATTTAAAGTAAATATAGAAATTAGTAAATTATTTGTTTTTATACTATTTAAGCTAATTAAGCTCTAAGACTATATATTCCTCTCTATATAGGTTTATAAATATACTATCTAGATATCCTAAAAAGGCTATAGAATTATAATTAAGGGTGTGCTTTAGCTTAAAGTAGGGGGCTACCTAAGCCTATATCTTAAGGCTAAGGTTCTAGTATATAAGGAACTATTTATTATAGTTACTACTAATAAAGTTAGAGTCTGCCTATAGCTTATAAGACATAAGGTTTTGCTAAGCCTAGAAGGAGGCCCTATTACTATTATAGAGGCTCTCTATTAGAAGGGGCTTATATAGAGAGCGTTCTATATAGGGGCCTATTGCTATTATATTATAGGCTATAGCCTCTATAGCATTTATATAGTATTATAATTCTATAAGTTACCTTTCTTACTTATAGATTATTATATAGAGGAACTTAAGTTCCTCCTAATTACCTAATTAGTCTATTATATTATTATTAGGTTTCCCTATTATTATTCTATTAGTATTATTATATTTATAAGATAATGGTTAATAATTATTATAGACTAGCCTAGAGAGCAACTACTATCTAGCGTTTATAGAGTTATTATTAACTATAAAGAAGAGAAGAGAGGCTCTTTCCTTTAGCAACCTATCTATATTCTATATATACTCTATAGGATTACTAGTTAAGCCCTAAGCATGCCCTAAGAGTCACCGCTTCTTATCCTAACCTATGCCGAAGAGTATCTAATAGGTAGCCCCTTCTATGCTTATGGTTCCCCACTCTCTTCCCCTTCTTCTCTTACTAAGGACCCGAGCCATCAGCTCGAGTCCATCACAGAGTTTAAGAATAGATTAAAAAAGGAAATAGCTACTTTAGTTTTAAAAAGAAACTATAATATAGCTTTAAAGGTATTAATAATTAAGTATAGATATTTATTTTATTTAGTAATAAAGATATAGGCTATATCTTATACTTTACTATTAATAGTTATAGAGATATAGTATATACCTATATTATATATAATAGTACTTTATACTATCTATATATAAAGAAGCTAAGTATTATAGATAGTATAGCTTTAAGTTAATACTAATAATACTATAAATATAAGTTATTACTATACTAATTTCTTTATAACTTTATAATAGTATATCTTCTAGATTAGCTTTTAGTAGATTTAGACTCTTAGAAACTAAGAGGCTTAAATTAGTTATATTATAGTAGTCTTTAGTTAGACTAGTACTATAACTACTACTTAGTAGTATATAAAGTATATTAGCTTATTCTTAGCTAGATTAAAGAGTAATTCTACTTCTTTTAATTAGACTTAGTATATATTCTATATAGACTTAAGGCTTTACTAGGTCTTTACTAATATATTACTATAGATAAGGAGGTTAGTATTATTAAAGAAGCCTAGGACTAGTATAGTATAGGCTTTATAAAGCTTAGTATAAAAAGGGATAATATATAGAAGGAAGAGGATTAGTAAGATTAAAAACCTCTATAGTACCTTAGTAGAAATAGATAGGGCTTTTATTATCTTACTATTAAAAAAGATTCTAATAGTTTTTTTAATAGTAAAGATATAGATTTATACTATAATCTAAGTAGAGATACCTACTTTAAGAAGAATATATATAAAGTATTAGTAGTAGATAGTATTAAAAGCTACTAATATATCTAATTATAATAATAATATAGTTTTACTATAATATTAGGCTACTCTTATAGATTTAATAAGTATACTAATTATAACTTTAGTAGAATAGTTTATATAGTTACCTATCTATAAATTAAAAAGGGTATCTTTTTCTTTAGCTATAAGGATTAGCTATACTACTACTATAGCTTTAAGTATCTTTTTTATTATACTAAGAAAGAAGATAGAGTACTATACTTCTACTTACTATTACTATTTTAGAGTTTTATCTAGCTTATAAAGAATAATTACTTTAGCTATCTAGAATAGTAATAAATAATAATTAACTTAGTAGTATATATTTAGTAGATAGGCTAGTACTTATACTAAAGAATAGCTATATACTTTAAGAAACCTTACTAATAGCTTATTAAAGCTAATAGCCTTTTAATTAGTAAATCCCTTAATAATTCTATAGATTTTATTAGTATTAAAGTATTAGTTATATAGAAATATAGTAGTATTAAGGTAGTAATTAAGATTAGAGAAAAGGTTATCTATATATATATTTAATATAAGGAAAAATCTTATAGCTAAAAGGGCTATTTTATCTTTATAGAAAGTAGTAACTTTAATAAAGGGGCTAGTACTTTATAGTAAGCTAGAAAGATACTACTATTTTAGTAGAAGACTACTCTAAAGCTATACCTACTTTTCTAGCTTTTGTAGGCTTTTACTATAAATATTAGCTTTTTATATAGCTATATACTAAATACTATAGTATTTATTATTTATAACTTAGATTTAGTTCTATTCTACCTTAGTAGTAAGTTATTAATTATTTTTTATTCTTAAGATATATTAATAATACTAGGTATATTAAGTATCTTTTACTATTAATTTAATATAGTTATTCTACTAAGGATTTAGTTTAGAACTATTATAAAGCCTATATAGTACTATTATCTCTACTATAGTATAGAGCTTACTTATAATTTAAATAGTATAGTTTTCTATCTCTTAGAGATTATATAATAAAGGGTTTATAGTTTTATAATAAAACTATATTACTACCTTAGCTTTAATTAAGTTATCTTTTATTAGTAGCTATTTAAAAGTATAGAGGCTATTATATAATAGTCTTTTAGTAGTTTTAAGTTATATAAGCTATAGTATATAGTTAAAGCTAAAATTAGTAAGGCCTCTAAGAAATTCTATATATATATTCTAAGTAGTCTAAATATAGTTAATAGTATTATTATATTTACTTTAGAAGTACTATATTACCTTATTAAAGGGTATAGTAAAGCTAAGTTACTATTATATTATTATTATTAAAAGAAGGTTACTCTTTACTAAAGTTTAACTAAATTAATCCTAAAGTAGATAATATTAATTAAAGTCTTTAATAAAAATACTATAGAAATAAGATAGTACTACTACTAATATAGTTAGAAGAATAGTCTAATTTAGTTTATAATTAGAGGAGTAGATTAAGTATATTTTAGTGCCTTATATTATAATAAAGTACTAATCTTTACCTTTCTATATTAACTATAATTTAATACTAAGTTAATAATTAATATATATAGCTATATATCTATCCTATACTATTAGTTAAAAGTAGCTAAGGCTAGGGTTTAGAGGGTAGCTATTAATTATATTAGATTCTTAGAGTACTATTATATTAGTACTAGATTAGCTTTATAGTATTAAGTATATAAGTTATATATACTTCTATATATTCTAGTATATAACCTTAATTATATACTATTAGATAATCTATTAGATATAGCTTAGCTTAGTTAATACTACTATAAAGCTAGGTAAAAGATTAAGGTAGGCTACTATAGATTCTTTTATATAGAAGGTTAGTTCTATAAAAGGGTTTAATCTATATATATAAGGTCTACTAACTTACTTTTAAGGTAATACTTTATATAATAGTAAATTACTTATAGTATAGTGCCTATTTAGATTTTAAACTATAGTCTAACTATTTGTTACGGTCTTCGATTGACGCCCAGCGCTCTTAACCACTAGGTCAAAAGGTCCGCCGCACCCATCAGTTGATGAATGCGACGTTAAGAGGCCCTATAAGACTCATTCCGACACGTAACACTATTACTAATATCTACTAATAGTTTAATAAATGTGATGGACTTGAGCTGATAGCTCGGGTCCTTAGGGAAGAGGAAAGGGAGAGGGTTGGGAGACTACTACTATGGAAGAGACACCCTACCGGCTACTCTTCGGAATAGTATAGAACGTAATGCGCCGACACTTAGGGCACGCTTAGGGCTGGGCTAGCAATCCTACAGACTATATATAGGAGACAAATGGGTTGCCAGAGGGGACAGTCTCTCTTCCTTTCCTTATGGTTAATAATAACTCTATGAACGCTAGATAGCAGTCGCTCTCTAGGCTAGTCTATAATAATTATTAACCATTACCTTAGAGAACAAAATGGAACCAATAGAATAACAATAGGGAAACCTAATAACAATACAATGGACTAATCAGGTAATTAGGAGGAACTTAAGTTCCTCTATGTAATAATCCGTAAGTAGGAAAGGCAACTTATAGAATTGCAATACTATGCGAATGCTACAGAGGCTGTGGCCTATAATATAGCAATAATAGGGCCCTACATAGAATACTCCCTACGTAAGCCCCTTCTAATAGGGAGCCCCTATAATAGCAATAGGGCCTCCTTCTAGGCTTAGCAAAACCTTATGTCTTATAAGCTGCAGGCAGACTCTAACTTTATTAGTAGCAACTATAATAAATGGTTCCTTATATACTAGAATCTTAGCCTTAAGATATAGGCCTAGGTAGCCCCCTACTTTAAGCTAGGGCACACCTTTAACTATAGCCCTACAGCCTTTTTAGAATACCTAAATAGTATATTTATAGATCTATATAGGGAGGAACGTACAGTCTCTAAGCTTAACTAGCTTAAACAGCGTAATAACAAATAATTTACTAATTTCTATATTTGTTTTGAATAGAAGTTAGTGCTAATAGGAGGCATAGGGTAGGTAGATACTGTTAAACTCTTGTAACTCTATATAGCGCTTAATAAGAAGATACGTAACTTCTATATTAGGCGCAATATCCCTTATAATAACTATTAGGGGGTAGTTAAACAATACCTCTGCATTGCCTTAGATATTAACTCCTACTACCTTAAAGAACGCATTAAGTTGCAACGTTACTAACCTAACACCTACAACTACAATAGCGACACAGAGATAGGTGGCATTAACACTACTAGCTTCTAGAAAGCTCTACAATGCCCCTAGGACACTATAAAGGGGATATAACCTTCCTAGCCTAATGCTACTAAGACTACTAAGTAGGCCTCCTAGGTTACCTAAGCAGTTCTTAACTAGCGTTGTAATGCTAGCTAGTGTCTCTACTATAGCGCTAAGGGGCACCTTATTTAGCAGTGCAACCTCCTCCCTATAAAACTACCTTTCTCTGCAATAGATATAAGAGCCTATAGTACTTTCCTTAATAAATCTATAGAGGAGATATTAGATACTAAGTTAGAAAAAGAGGATTCTATTACTTAAGTCTTAGTAATAGGCAAACTAGTGCTGTAAAGCGCTCTACTACTACTACTTTTAGATTAGATAAGGACTAATATTAGGATATAGAAAATTATATAGAAGACCCCCTATTCCTTATACTGCTCCTATATAATAGAACCTTATTTCTATAAGTCTAAGTTAATAGTAGTTGTAATAGCTTTATAGCTGTAAGCGAACAACTAGTGTAGTAACTTTGCCTACCCTACATTACCCTACTATATACTTATAGCCTTACTACAGCCTTAGAGGAGCCTCTAGGGTCCTAGGCAAAGTCTGCAATACATCTATACATTACCTATCTTATCTACTTTTAGGCTAATATTAATAGGTAGGAGTTCCCTATGGTTGCCTATATAATCCTAGGCCTCTTATACAACTACATTCTTAGGGCCCTCTAGCTAGCCTAAAATAAAATCAAACTTTACGTATCTTAACGCTCCCTTATGGTAGGGATACGTAAAGGACTTATTATTAAGGCCTCTAATAGTTGGCACTTAGACAACCCTACTATATTAATATTAGGCTCTGTATACGCTGGCTTAGCTTAATAAGCGCACTAGGGATATCCTTCTATCCGTCTTATTAGCACTAGCCTCTATAAGATTAATATAGCCCTTATAGACACAGTAGAACTCCCCTTAATAGATAAATTAGAACCTATAGCTTATCTGCTACCTAAACTAGCAGACTTTACAGACCTCTTTAATAAGGATTACGCTATTACACTACCCCCTTATAGGGGCAGCTCTAATTACTATATTTAACTCTAGAAGAATCTAGATGGCTCCCTCCTAGAATTACTGTAGGCACTGCTGTACAATATGCTATGTAATTAACTTCTTAAAATATAGAAGCAAATTATAGACCTAATAGATAAGGGCTGGATCTATACTTCTTCCTCTTTAGTAGCCGCCCCTATTCTATTAGTAAAGAAAGTAGGGGGTAGTTAGCAGTTCTATGTTAATTACTACGCCTTTAATAAGGTTACTAACTAGGATTAATACCCCCTCCCCTTAGTTAAGAAGACCCTACGCTCCCTTATAGGGGCATATTAGTTTACAAAGTTAGACGTTAGGGCAGCTTTCTACTGTCTTAGAGTTGCTAAAGGGGACGAATACCTTACGGCGTTCTGGACACATTTTGGGCTATTTGAATAGCTAGTGTGCCCCTTTAGGTTAGCTAGCGCGCTAGCTATGTTCTAATAATATATTAATAGCGTGCTTAGTAATGCCCTAGGGACATATACTATAGCTTACCTAGATAACGTCCTAATCTACTTAGGGGGTAGCTGTAAAGAATACATACAGTATACCTAATAGGTCCTTACTTAGCTGTAATAGGCAGGCCTATACCTTAATCTAGATAAGTGCGCTTTTAGTATTAAAGAAGTTAAGTACCTTAGGTTTATTATCTATATAGGGCAAGAAATACGCCTAGACCTAGATAAAGTGGCAGCAATATAAGACTAGGAGGCCCCTTAATGGGTTTAGAGTGTTAGAGCCTTCCTTAGCTTTGCAAACTTCTACTAGGAGTTTATTGCTAACTTCTTAGATATAATAGGGCCCCTTTTAGCTCTTACTAAGAAGGGCGCCCCCTTTATCTAGTCTAATGAGTGTAAGGCCGCATTCTAGCGACTAAAATAGGCTTTTATCTCATACCTAATCCTTGCTTAATAGAACCCTAACAAGGATATGGTTGTTAAAGCAGATGCATTAGGCGAAGCTATTAGGGGATGTCTCTCTTAGTACAGCTAGGCGGGAATATTACATCTAGTAGTATACTACTTAGCTTACTTAACCCTACCTTAATAGAATTATACTATTTATAATAAGGAGCTTCTTAGTATTATTTCCTACCTTAAAGTATAGTCTGCTAAGCTCTATAGCATTACCTATCTATTTACTATACTAACCAACCATAAAAACCTAGAATATTTTACTAGTCCCTATAAGATATCTAAACGGCAGGCCTGTTAGGCTAAGATACTAGCCTTATTTAACTTCTACCTCCGCTACTAGCCTAGCTCTTAAGCTAATAGACCTAATGCCCTCTCTAGACGCGAGCAGAACGAGTTAGGACAACCCCCTATGCTGTAAAGTTTACTCTAACCTATATTAATAGTATGCCTTATAAGCGCTTAGAATTAGAACGTTACCCCTAGAGGGGAGATACTAAATTATAGGGTCTACGCTATATCCTATAATACACCCACTAAGAATCTAATAGATCCCTACCCTGTTTCTAATACAGCAGAACTATTAGGCTATAATTTCTTTACTAACACACACCTCTAGGATCTATAGGATTAAGGTATATAGGCTAACACAATCTATAAGGTAAAGCTTAAGGCAGTTAAGTAAGGTACCTAAAGATTCCCCCCTATAGTAGAGATACGCTAATAGATTAGTGATTATGCCCTTAATGCTTATAGCGCCTTATTATTTTAGGGTAGGCTATAGGCCTTTTAATATAAGCTACTTACTATAATACTTATCTAATAAGTATACAACTTACCCCTATTAGGACATTTAGGGAAGAACTCTACCTTCTAAGCACTCTATTAGGATTTCTACTAGGAAGGCATATCTACTAATGTAGCACACTACATCTGTAATTATTATTGTATTAGTATGCAGAAAAGTTGGCAACTACGCTAGGGCCTACTCTAACCTATCCCAGCGCTAGACTAATACTAGTTATAGATCTTAGTTAACTTTATAACCAACCTTCTAGCATAAGGAGTGGAAGCCCTATAGTACCTTATAGTTATTATAGATTGCCTCTCTAAATATATCTAGTTAGAAGCTATAACCATAATAGCGGCTAAAGTATACACACAACAATTCTTTACTTACTAGTAGTAGTTCTATAGTTTCCTATAGAGCGTTATTTTAGACTAAGGCTTAGATTAGATAGGGGGATTTTAGTTATCTCTATGCTCCCTTATAAACATACAATAACTCCTCTTAATAGTATATTACCTCTAGACAGATAGCAGAATAGAAAGGGCTAATTAAGAGGTGTAGGCTACATTACATATAGTTGTTGTATTCTTACAATATAATTAGGCCTTACACCTACCCTCCTGCTAATTAGCGCTAAACAACTAGACCTTAACTATTACTAGTATAAGCGCCTTTCACGCCCTATATAGACATAATATAGAACTTATCTAACGCCTAGTAAGCTTACTAGGGAGCTAGACGTTACCTAAGGGATGTGCTGTAATATTTCTAAAGACTATCTGTAAAGGTATATAATTAGCGTAGGCAGCAATTAACTTTGCCTAACAACGCTAATAAGACAATGCTAATCGTTCCTAACGCCTAGCTAAATGGTTTAAGCCTAGAGACAAAGTCTAGCTTAACCTTTACTATATTAAGATTAAGCGTCTAAGCTATAAGTTAGACTAGGTAATAGCTAAATATACTATATTAGAAGCCCCTACACCTCTTATAGTCTACCTAGACGTCCCTACTAGAATCTACCTAGTCTTCTATATAGACTTAATTAAACACATAGTATACAACCCACTTCTATCCTAGATATTATATAATAACTACCTAGATCTAGTGCCTAGTACTCCTTTAATAGAAGCACCTAAGTTTAAAATATAAGAAATCCTAGGCACTAAGAATGCCTAAGGATAGGACAAGTAATATAATATCTTAGTAAAGTAGGTAGAATATAAGAAACTAACCTAGGAACCACTAGAAAACTTTATAGGGATAGAGGCTTTAGTAAGGTTTAAGTTACAATAGGGGGACGTATAACTCTATAATAGGCTATTCTTACAGCTAGCAATTTTAAATTCATATCCCTTAGGGGATACTTAGACTATTATATATAACTTAACACAACTATAACCCTCTACCCCTAACTACTCCTTAGTATTATCTTCCTCCTTAATAGTTAAAATAGGTGTCCCTAAAGGGGGAAAATAGGGCTGGTAGGGGTGTGTAAAGGTAACCCCTAGCGCAGCGCTAGGTGCATTAGCAGCGGGCCTAGGGGCGCCTAAAGGGGGATTGCTAGCTAATAAAGGGGCTCTATTATAGAACTAGAGCTAGCACTAGAAGGGGACTAATATAGCACACTAAGGGGCTAGGGTATAGGCAGGTAGAAGGTTCTTATCTATAAAGGGGTCCTCTACTATAGGGAGGAACCTCCTAGATAACTATAAGGGGGTTGCCTCTAGGAGGTAACCCTCTATTTATTCTATTAGCTACGTTAATTACTTAACGTTAGTAGTAAGGCATTCTAACGTGCTAATAAGGGTAGTGTGCCTAGGGCTAGGAGAGAGAGTAATAGGGGTAGTAGAGCGCTAAGGCGCTATAGTAGTAGGCATAGGAGGGGTATATAAGGGGGCGACAGGAATGTATAATAGCGTAGGGAGGGCGGATAGAACAGCTAGAGGGGGGGCGTCTAGGGCGTTTAGAGCTGCCTATTAGCCTATAGGGTTTCTAGGCAGGGCATACCCCTTAGCAACCTTAGCTACAATAGAAGCAGCTATAGCGGCATCTATAAGGGCAATAAAGCATTTACTAAGCTCCTTAAACTTAGGAATAAGAACAACCACTATAGTCCTCTAAGTTTCCTTAGAGTACTAATAGGGCGTCTCTATAGCCCTCCCTTTAAGAATAGCAGCTACTATTTTACGTACTAGGCGGCGTAAAAATGGATCTATGGCGAATAAGTGGCTTACGTAGACATATCAACGCTTCTTATATTAATAGGGAGGATAGGCCTTGTGGCTAAAGATACAATAATTAAACGTGCTATTTCTGGCTGCGTACAATAAACATAAGAGGCACTATAACTATGTTTGCTAATGGAGCTAGAACCGCTTGTTGCTAGAGTTACCCTCTATCTTATAACACCTAAGGATACGCTTAGGATTATAGAAGGGGCGCCAACCCCCTCTAGGAGCACTAGCGGCTGTAGACATAATACTATACAATACCTAGTTATTAGCTAGTTAGGGCTAAAGGGGAGTAGTCTATACTACTACCTAACTTATATAGGGCATATAGGTAGAATATGTTAATAGGAGCTATAAACAATAAGGGGGGATTAAGAGACACTAATAGGGACAATAAATAGCAAAGAATTAGCTAAAAATAAGATTAGCTGTTTCTATAAGAAACTTAACATTTACCCTAAAACAGAAGCGCATAGTATACACTATAGCCTAATATAGCAATGGCTTAGAGAGAGGATAATATATAAGATAAGAGTAATGCATAGAATAATAAATAGATTAATAGAAGGCAATACAATATATAATATAAGAGTTAGAAGTTAGGAAGGGGAAAATAAGTAGGATAAAGGGCACCTCTTATATAAAATAAAGGGGGATAGGAGTAATCCTATTAGGACTATAAGAAATAACAATAGGAACCTTAATAGGCATTATTATTATAATCTCTAATAGATTAATAGTACTATAGCACTGCTAGGGGGACGCCTATATAGTTGCTATATATATATACATTACAATAAATACACACTAGACCTACACTACCTACACACACACTACAAATAGACAGAGGACCCACTACATCTAAAACACAATAAGCAATTAACTTAACCTACACCACCCCTATTATTAATAGGCGCACTATAAGACAATAACACAGGGGGGTCCTATCTCTATAAGGGAAAAGGATAAACGTGTGTAGGACTAAAAACACATATATATACGTTACCCTTCTAATAACTTAACTCCTAAGGGAGAGGCTATATAATAGACTTAAGCTAATAGCTTAGGTCCTTAGGGAAGAGGAAAGGGAGAGGGTTAGAAGACTACTACTATAGAAGAGACACCCTATTAGCTACTCTTTAGAATAGTATAGAACATAATGCGCTAACACTTAGGGCACGCTTAGGGCTAGGCTAGTAATCCTATAGACTACATATAGGAGACGAATAGGTTGCCAGAGGGGACAGTCTCTCTTCCTTTCCTTATGGTTAATAATAACTCTATAAACGCTAGATAGCAGTCGCTCTCTAGGCCAGTCTATAACAATAAATACCTAAAGCTATATTAGATATACTACTTTTATATAGTTTTAGTATTTATTTATAATATTATAGGATTAAAACTATACTAAGTATATACTTATATAGTTTATATATTATTTCTATATTATATCTATTAGTATAGAATAGAACTACTCCTCTTACTTATATCTATTAATATTATATTAGCTATAGTATAGTAGTACTTTATAGTAAATAGCTATATAGTTAAATTTAAAGTAGTTATAATATTAATAGAGATAGAAGATATTATTATATAGTTCTACTTTAAAGATTTTAGCTTTATATATAATACTAATATAGTATAGCTAGTTTACTACTTTAATCTTATTAATACTAATTATAAAAGATAAGTAAATAGTAAAGTTATAGTATTTTTATACTATTATTCTTATTAGTTTAGAGCTATTAGCTATAATTATATCTCTTAGTAGATTATTTATAGCTTAGTTCTAAGAGTAGTAGATAAAGAAACCCTTTATAATTATACTAAATATTTATTAGTTTAGAATTATATTTAGCCTAAAGGTAATATAAATCTAAGCTATATCTTTAGTATAAGGCTTTATTATATTTTAAAAGATAATAACTATATTATTATTATAGAGATACCTTACTACTACTATAGTATTTATATTAGTAGCTTTATTAACTATTATAATAATATTTATAAGGGTTTAGTTCTTAATAAGGTTTATAATAGTAGTATTTTTTATAATAATCTTATAGTATATTTAGAGTAGTATTACTATAGTAGTAAGCTATATTATTAATTAAGTTATTAAAGAGCTACTAACTATAATATTAATTTAGATTAGAATTAGAATAATATTTTTTTTAAAAGCCTTTTTTATTATATTTTTAATTACTTATTTAATTTATTAATATATAGTAGTAGATATAATATTTTTATATTAGATATATATTAATACTATATTAATAGCTTAAAGAAGAATATTCTATATACTCTTTAGTATTAATACTAATACTATTCTAGCTATTTTTTTATATTCTAGCTTTAGATAATTTAGTATTTAGCTACTTAGTAGTAGTAGTATAGATTTAATTTAGATAGATGAAGTAAATCCTTTTTTATTAGTAAAGAGGTAATAATAGCTTTAGATAAGGCTATTATAGTAGCTACTATTAATATCTATTAGAATCCCTATATCTACTATATCTATACTTTAGCTTTAATATACTATTAAAGAATAGAATAAATAGGCCTAGTAATTCTTTTACTATAGTTTTTAAGCGTTTTAGAGGCGATTCTGCGTTGCTACCGCGGTGCAGGAGGAATCGCGAAGTCTTTTATTAATATCTTAATATCTTTAACTAATAATAAGGTTTTAGTTAAAGATACTATTATTATTATTATTGTTACTCTAGATAGGGCTATCTAAGCTCTATATCCTAGAACCTCATCTTCTTAATTATATAGGAAAAACCCTAGTGCAGAGGGGAAAACCTATATACTACTATGGTTTTGCTGCTGTAGAGCTAGGGTGACTCTAAGCTAGTGCCTTTTATATAGAGATAGTTATATAGCTAGCTAAATAGTAACTAGCTCTGCTAGAGAGTGTGTTTTTTAGGGGAATAGGGTTAGTACTAAGTTAGAAAGGTATTAGAATTAGATTATAATCTATAGGGTTTCTATAGGTAGTAGAAAGTAGCTATAGCTAGCTAATAGCTAGCAGCTATCTAACACCTATCTAATAGTTAGCACTATTATATAATAAATTATATAACCTATAGGGCTAGGTATTTATATAGAAGACTTTCTCTTAAGTCTTAAACCTCTTTTCTTTTCTCTTTTCTTTAATTCTTTTAATAGTATTAACTTTAGTAAGTATAGGTATTTTATAGCTATAGTAGTATTATTATAGTATTATATTATACTAATATATAGTATAGAAAAAGGAAAATTATTATTATACCTTTTAATCCCCTTATTATATAAGAGGTAGGTCTCCTTATTATCTCTATATTAGGTCTATTACTAATCTATTTCTAGCCTACTAGCTTTTAGCTATAGCTATATTTACCTTATTACACCTAGGTGTATAATATATAAAAATAGTATTATAATATATATAGTAAGTATATTAATATTATACTAGCTATATTCTAATACTAACTCTAATAGGGACTAGTTAGGTGTATTTTACTTATATAAAGTAGAAAAAGACCTATATACTAGTAAGTTTAGTTTATCTATAGTATAGTATTAGTTACTAATTAGTATTATAGTTATATAAATTATTACATTACTATAAATAGGTTAAAAGAATAATAAACCTATAGAATATATATACCTTAGGTAATAAAGTTAATATAAGTCTAGTATATATCTATTATAGTACTAGTATAGGGCTAATCTTTTAAGTAATTAGATATTTATAATACTATATAGCGTAAGATAAAACAACTTATTAGGCAATATAAGTAAGGAGTAAAAGCTATAGGGTTCTATACTAGCACTAATATAGTATTTAAAGATAAGTTACTATATTAGGTATAGTATATAGTAGATAGAATTAATAATTTCTATAAGATATACTAAAATATCTACAACCTTTAGTTAGCTATAAAGTAGCTTTAGTATAGTAAGTTAAGGGCAGCTTCTTCTAATATAATAGTAAAGATAGTAGTAGGTAAAGTAAAGATAAGGGAGGGGAAGGAGAAGAATATAAATAAGATAGTTAAATAGTAAGAATATAGTAGTTATAGTAAGGTTTTACATTAGGTATTTTAAATTAAATTTTAATCTATGCTTACTATAGAGTTTTGCCTATAATATTATAATAATAATCTAGTGCTAGTATATACCTAGTCTACTACCTATTATTATTATAGATAAAGTATAAGATAGAACTAGGGGAGTTAATCTATATAGATAATCTATTTTATAATAGCTATAGCTAGAGTATTAGTATTAGTAGCTAATTAGACTTTATAGTGGTTCTATATTAGATGTAGCCTAGTATTAATTAGTTATATATTATTATATTTATTATAATTTAGAAGGATATAGTAGTAATCTTTATTACTACTCTAGTAGTAGTAAACTAATAAATCTATATTAGAAATATAGTAGTAGTAGAGAAATATATTTAGCTCTATTTTTTCTATATATATCTAGATAAGGACTATTAATTTATACTTAGTAAGGCCTTAGTATAGCTTAATAAATTTAGTAGTAGAGTTAAAAGATAGCTTATATTTAGCTATAGTAGAGTAAGGCTAGCCTCTATATATATTTATAGTAGTATACTTATAATACTATCTATCTTTCTATTCTAGAGTAAGAGCTTTTATTAGTAAGGGTTTATAGAGATTAGTATATAGTTAAGATACTAGTAGTATATACTTAGCTTAGTTAGTAGATAGGTAGCCTCTCTACTAGGTCTAGTAATATTAGAGGTAGTTTATAACTATAGTATAAGTATTTTATATTCTATTTACTATACTATTGCTTTTAATATAGTTATAAAACCTAAGAGAGATTAAGTTAAGAAATAGATTAAATAGAGCTACTACTGCTTTAGTTTTAAGTAGGGTCTATAATATAGCCTTAAAGGCACTAATTACTATATATAGGTATTTATTTTACTTAGTAATAAAGGCATAGGCAATCCCCTTTACTTTTCTATTAAGGAGGGTAGGGATATAGTATAATTCTATACTATAAGTAATAGTGCTTTAAATAACTTATATATATAGTAGTTTTATATTATATATAAAGCAACCCTATATTAAGGCTAAAAGTACTATAAGTATAAGTTACTACTATAGTAGCTTCCTTTTAACCTTAAGTTAGTAGGTCTTCTATATAAGTTTATAATATATCTATACCCCTAGGAAATAGGATTTCTAAATAGGTTATACTATTATAGAGCTAAGGCAGATAGGTATTATAATTACTATATAGTAGTAGATAAAGTATATAAGCTTACTCTTTACTAGGTTAAATATAAGGCCTACCTCTTAGGACTATTATTAGCAAATATTCTATATAGACTTAAGTTACTAATATATAATATTTAGTGTATAGCTATATATAAGGAGGTTAGTATTATCTAAAAAGCCTAGTATTAGTGTCAATTATATATTCTATAGTTTAGTATATAGTAGTATAATATATAAGAGGAAGAGGATAGGTAAGATAGAGAACCCCTATAGTACCTCTATAGATATAGATAGGGTACTAGTTATTTTACTATTAAAAATAATTTATACTATTCTATTAGTAGTAAAGGTATAGATTTATACTACTATTTATATAGATATTCCTATAGCTATTAATATATATATTAGCTAGTAGTAGTAGATAGTATTAAATATAGTAGAAATATCTAGTTATAGGAGTAATATAGTGCTATTATAGTGCTAGGCTGCCCTTATAGCCTCTATAAGGATACTAATAGTAACTTCTATAGAGTAGTTTACCTAGTTCCCTATTTAGAGATTAGAGAAGGCTTCCTCCTTCTTAGTAGTATAGGTAAGCTATACTACTACTACTACTTTAAGGACTTTACTAATAATACTAAGGAGTAAGATTAGACGCTAAGCTTCTATATACTATTATTACTCTAGAGTTTTGCTAAATTTATATAATACTATAACTTTAGCTATCTAATATAGTGCTAGGTAATAGCTAATTTAGTAGTATATATTTAAAAGGTAGGCAAAGGTATAGGCTAAGGGCTAACTATATTATTATTATTATTATTGTTACTCTAGATAGGGCTATCTAAGCTCTATATCCTAGAACCTTATCTTCTTAATTATATAGGAAAAACCCTAGTGTAGGGAGAAAAACCTATATACTACTGTGGTTTTGCCGCTGTAGAGCTGGGGTGACTCTAAGCCGGTGCCTATTATGTAGAGATAGTTGCATAGCTAGCCAGATAGTAACCAGCTCTACTAGAGAGTGTATTTTTTAGGGGAATAGGATTAGTGCTAAGTTAGAAAGGTATTAGAACTAGGCTATAACCTATAGGGTACCTATAGGTAGTAGGGAGTAGCTATAGCTAGCTAATAGCTAGCAGCTACCTAACACCTATCTAATAGTTAGCGCTATTATATAATAAGTTATATAACCCTTAGGGCTAGGCATCTATATAGAAGACTTCCCCCTAAGTCTTAAACCTCTTTCCTTTTCTCTTTTCTTTAATTCTCCTAATAGTATTAACTTTAGTAAGTATAGTATATTTTATAGCTATAGTAGTGCTACTATAGTATTATATTATACTAATATATAGTATAGAAAAAGGAAACTTATTATTATACCTCCTAACCCCCTTATTATATAAAGGGTAAGTCTTCTTATTATCTCTATATTAGATCTATTGCTAATCTGTTTCTAGTCTACTAGCTTTTAGCTGTAGCTATATTTACCCTATTTTACCTAGGGGTATAATATATAAAAATAGTATTATAATATATACAGTAAGTATATTAATATTATACTAGCTATATGCTAATACTAACTCTAATAGGGACTAGTTAGGTATGCTTTACTTATATAGAGTAGAAAAAGACCTATATACTAATAAGTTTGGTTTATCTATAGTATAGTATTAGTTGCTAATTAGTATTATAGTTATATAAATTATTACATTACTATAACTAGGTTAAAAGGGTAATAAACCTATAGGATATATATGCCTTAGGTAATAAAGTTAATATAAATCTAATATAAGCCTATTATAGTACTAGTATAGAGCTAACTTTTTAAGTAGTTAGGTATTTACAATACTATATTTATTTATTATTTATTATTGTTACTCTAGATAGGGCTATCTAAGCTCTATATCCTAGAACCTTATCTTCTTAATTATACAGGAAAAACCCTAGTGTAGGGAGGAAAACCTGTATACTACCGTGGTTTTGCCGCCGTGGAGCTGGGGTGACTCTAAGCTGGTGCCTATTATATAGAGATAGTTGTGCAGCTGGCTAGATAGTAACCAGCTCTGCTAGAGAGTGTGTTTTTTAGGGGAATAGGATTAGTACTAAGTTAGAAAGGCGTTGGGACTAGGCTGTAACCTATAGGGTACCTATAGGTAGTAGAGAGTAGCTGTAGCTAGCTAATAGCTAGCAGCTGCCTAATACCTATCTAATAGTTAGCGCTGTTATATAATAAGTTATATAACCCTTAGGGCTAGGCATCTATATAGAAGACTTCCCCCTAAGTCTTAGATCTCTTTCCTTTTCTCTTTCCTTTAATTCTTCTAATAGTATTAACTTTAGTAAGTATAGTGTATTTTATAGCTATAGTAGTGCTGCTGTAGTGTTATATTATGCTAATATATAGTGTAGAAAAAGGAAAATTATTATTATACCTCCTAACCCTCTTATTACATAAAGGGTAAGTCTTCTTATTGTCTCTGCGTTAGGTCTATTACTAATCTATTTCTAGCCTGCTGGCTTTTAGCTATAGCTATGTTTACCCTATTTTACCTAGGGGCGTGATATATAAAAATGGTATTGTAATACGTACAGTAAGTATATTAATGTTATGCTAGCTGTGTGCTAATGCTAACTCTAATAGGGACTAGTTAGGTATGCTTTGCTTACGTAGAGTAGAAAAAGACCTATGTACTGGTGAGTTTGGTTTGTCTATGGTATAGTGTTGGTTGCTAATTAGTATTGTAGTTACGCAAATTATTACATTACCGCAACTAGGTTAAAAGGGTAATAAACCTATAGGATATGTATGCCTTAGGTAATAAAGTTAATGTAAGTCTAGTGTAAGCCTATTATAGTACTAGTATAGGGCTGACTTTTTAAGTAGTTAGGCATTTACAATGCTGTATAGTGTAAGGCAAAATGACTTATTAGGCAACGTAAGTAAGGAGTAAGAGCTATAGGGCCCTATGCTAGCACTAGCACAGCATTTAAAGATAAGTTACTATATTAGGTGTAGTGTATAGTAGATAGAATTAATAATTTCTATAAGATATACTAGGATGTCTATAATCTTTAGCTGGCTGTAAAGCAGCTTTAGCATAGTAAGTTAGGGGCTGCTTCTTCTAATATAGTAGTAAGGGTAGTAGTAGATAGGGTAGGGGTAATAGTAGGTAGGGTAGGGAAGGGGGAGGGGAAGGATGTGGATAAGGTAGTTAAATAGTAAGAACGCAGTGGTTGCAGTAGGGTTTTATACTAGGTGTTTTAAATCAAATTTTAATCTATACTTACTATTAAGTTTTGCCTATAACATTGTAATAATAACCTAGTGCTAGTGCATGCCTAGTCTACTGCCTATTATTATTATAGGTAAAGTATAAGGTAGAACTAGGGGAGACGGCCTATATAGATAATCTATTTTATAATAGCTGTGGCTAAAGCGTTGGCATTAGTAGCTAAGCAGACCTTACAATGGTTCTGCATTAGATGCAGCCTGGTATTAATTAGGCGTATATTATTGTATTTATTGTAATTTAGAAGGATGTAGTAGTAATCTTTATTGCCTCTCTAGCAGTAGTAAACTAGTAAGTCTATATTAGGGATATAGTAGTAGTAAAGAAATGCATTTAGCCCTATTTTTTCTATATACATCTAGATAAGGACTATTAATTTATGCTTAGTAAGGCCTTAGTATAGCTTAATAAATTTAGTAGTAGAGTTAAAAGATAGCTTATATTTAGCTGCAGTAGGGTAGGGCTAGCCTCTATATGTATTTGTAGTAGTATACTTATAGTGCTATCTATCTTTCTATTCTAAGGTAAGGGCTTTTATTAGTAAGGGTTTGTAGGGATTAGTGTATAGATAAGACGCTAGCAGCGTATACTTAGCTTAGTTAGTAGGTAGGCGGCCTCTCTACTAGATCTAATAATAATAAAGGTAGTTTGCAACTATAGCGTAAGCGTTTTGTATTCTATTTGCTATACTATTGCTTTTAATACAGTTGTAAAACCTAAGGGAGATTAAATTAAGGAATAGATTAAGTAGGGCTACTACTACTTTAGTTTTAAGTAGAGTCTATAGTATAGCCTTAAAAGCACTAATTACTATATATAGGTATTTATTTTACTTAGTAATAAAGGCATAGGCAATCCCCCTTACTTTCCTATTAAGGGGGGTAGGGGTGTAGTGTAATCCTATGCTATAAGTAATAGTGCTCTAAATAACTTACATATATAGCAGTCTTATATTATATATAGAGCAACCCTATATTAAAGCTAAAAGCGCTGTAAGTATAAGTTGCTGCTGCAGCAGCTTCTTTTTAATCTTAAGTTAGTAGGTCTTCTATATAAGTTTGCAATATATCTATACCCCTAGAAAGTAGGATTTCTAGATAGGTTATACTATTATAGAGCTAAGGCAGATAGGTATTGTAATTACTACGTAGCAGTAGGTAAAGTGTATAAGCTTACTCTTTACTAGGTTAAATATAAGGCCTGCCTCTTAGGACTATTATTAGTAAATGTTCTACACAGACTTAAGTTGCTAATATATAATATCTAGCGTATAGCTGTATGCAAGGAGGTTAGTGTTGTCTAAGAAGCCTAGCACTAGTGTAGATTATATGTTCTATAGTTTAGTGTATAGTAGTGTAATATATAAGAGGAAGAGGATAGGTAAGATAGGGAACCCCTATAGTACCCCTATAGGTATAGATAGGGTGCTAATTATTTTACTGTTGAAAAAAATTTGTGCTATTCTATTAGTAGTAAAGGCGTAGGTCTATACTACTATCTACATAGGTATCCCTATAGCTATTAATATATGCGTTAGCTAGCGGTAGTGGATAGTGTTAAATGCAGCGGAAATATCTAGTTGTAGGAGTAATATAGTGCTGCTGTAGTGCTAGGCCGCCCTTACGGCCTCTATAAGAACGCTAATAGTGACTTCTATAGAGTGGTTTGCCTAGTTTCCTATTTAGAGGTTAGGGAGGGCTCCCCCCTCCTTAGTAGCGTAGGTAAGCTATGCTACTACTACTGCTTTAAGGACTTTACTAATAATGCTAAGGAGTAAGATTAGGCACTAAGCTTCTGCGTACTATTATTACTCTAGAGTTTTGCTAGGTTTATATAGTACTATAACTTTAGCTGTCTAATATAGTGCTAGGTAGTAGCTAACCTAGTAGTATATATTTAAGAGGTAGGCAAGGGTATGGGCTAAAGGCTAATTACATACTTTAAGGAAGCCTACTAGTAGCTTATTAGAACTAGGTGCTTTCTAGCTTATAAGACCCTTAATAATTCTATATATTTTATTAGTATTAAAGTAATCTTTATGTAGAAATGCTATAGTATTAAGTTAGTGGTTATAGTTATCTAGGATGTTATTAAGGTATGCCTTTAAGTAAGGGAAGAAGCATATAGTAAGGAAGGTAGCTTTTTCTATATAGGTAGTGGCTATCTAGGCAAAGGGGCTATTGCCTTAGCAGAGGTTAGGGAGGCAAATCTACTCTAGTAGAAGGCCGCTGTAAAGCTACGCCTATTATTCTAGTTTCTATAGGTTGCCTCTATAAGTAGTAGTGGCTTATACTACTACTCTCTATAAGCTACAGCATTCTTTATTAATAACTTAGGTTTAGGTCTATACTGCCTTAGTAGTAAGTTGCTAATTATTATTAGTATAGTAAGTATGCTATCTTTATAGTATACATTAGGCATCCTAGGTAGCTTATTTTACTTAGTAGTTCTACTAGGGGTTGGGTCTAGGGCTGCTTTAGGGGCTGTGTAGTACTATAGTTCTAGTAATAGTATAAAGTTCTATTATAATCTAGACTACCTAATCTTTAATTGCCTTAGGCGTGTTAAGCGGTGTGTCCTTAGTATTGTAGTAGAACTAGGCTGCTGCCTCTATAGTTACTATATCTATCTACATATATAACTATTTAAATGTATTAATAGGTATATAGTTAGTATTCCTAGAGGTATTAATATAGATAAGCTACAGAATATAGTTAGATCTAGCTAGATGTAGTCTGCCTAGGTATTTAATCTAGGTATCCTAGGTGGCCTAGGTGTGGTTAATAGTACTGCTATACTTACTATATAAGTGCTATATAACTTTGCCCTATAGTATAGTAAGACTAAGTTACTACTACTCTACTATTGCTAGAAGAGTATTACTACCTACTAATATTCTGCTAAAGTAGTCCTAGAGAGGGTAATATTAGTTAAAATCTCTAATAAAGATGCTTTAGGTCTATAGTAGTGCTATAATAAATTTGGTTAGGGGGGTTGTTTAGTTAGGTTTGTAATTAGGGGAGTAGATTAAGTATATTTCTATGCCTACTACTGTAATTAAGCACTAGTCTATACTACTGTGTGTTAACTATACATTAATACTGAGTTAGTGGTTAATATATATAGTAGTATAGCTGCTCTAGGTAGCTAGGTAGAAACGCCCTAGGCTAGGGTTTAGTAGGTAGCTATTAATTGTCTCTAATTCTTAGATTACTATTACATTAGTTCTAGGTTAGTATTGTAGCACTAGGTGTATAAGGTGGGTTTTCTTCTATATATTCTAGTATATAATTTCTATTATATACTAATTATATTATGTGTTAGGTTATAGTTAGCTTATTTAATCCTACTATAGGTGTAGATAGTATACTAAGGTATGCTACTATAGCACCTAGAGTATAGAGAGTATTAATAGTGCTTAGTTTAGGGCATCTAGTGTATAGTTAGCTAATATATTTACATAGTAAGGCCTCCCTTAAGAGCAGGTTGCTTACCTTACAGCGTCTATTATAGCTTTAGACTTTAGTCTATCCTTTATTAGTAGTATTAGGTTTAGCAAAGGCTAGGGGATACATTAGGTACGCTGCGTAGGCATAGTTCTATTGCTTATTAGCTATATTATATAAATAGGACCACACTAGGTGTAAACCTATATAGTTAATGCAGCGTTCCTACGTTACGCCTAATAACATAGGGTATAAATTCTCTCTATTAGTATAGCAACTAGCGCTATATTAGCTATAGTATAGTAGTGCATTACATTTAGTAGAGATGTAGCTAAACTTAAAGTAGTTATAGCATTAGCGTAGATAGAGTATATTATTGTAGGGTTTGGCTTTAAAGATCTTAGCTTTATATATAATGCTAGTATAGTAGAGGCAGTTAGCTACCTTAACTCTATTAATTCCTATAATAAGTAGTATGTAGATTACAGTACTATATTGCTTTTATACTATAACCCTTATAAGGCTGGGTCTATTTATAGCAATAAGGTCTTTTAGAATGTCTTTACTAGCTTAGTTTTATAAGTAGTGTATAGAGAATCCCTTAATAATAATACTAAATGTTTAGTAGTTAAGTATTACATCTAGTCTAAATATAGTGCAGACTTAGGTTATATCTTTAGTGTATAGTTTAGTAGTATTATAGAAAGTAATAATAGTATTGCTACTATAGAGGCGCCTTACTACTATAGTAGTACTAGTTTCTATAGCTCTATTTATAGCTATAACTATCTCTTCTAGGGAGTAGGTTTTAGTGTATTCTATAATAGTTAAGCCTCTAATAGTAGTCTTATAGTAGATATAAGATAGTACTATAATAGTAGTAATATAAGTAGGAGTAGGGGGGGTAGCTGCTTAGCTGCTAGCTGTAATATTAGCCTAGCTTAGGGCTAGCATAGTGCTATTAAATGCCTTTTTAATAGTATTTTCTACTATAGTCTTAAGTTACTTAGTTATAGTATATATATCTATTAGGGGGGAGGGTGCTAAGGGGGTAAGGGTTTTGCGTTAGGCATGTATTACTACTGCGTTAGCCACGCATAGGATAATATTCTACACACTCTCTAGTAGTAAAGCTAGTACTATACTAGCTAATTCTTTGTATTTAAGTTTATAATAATCTAGTAGCTACAAACTTATTAGTAGTAGTGTAGGTATAGTTTAAGGTACTGTTATAAAGCCTCTGCGTCCTATAAGGGGGTAGTAGCGGCTTTAGGCAAGCCCTCTATAATAGCTATTATTAATATCTATTAGCATTGCTGCGCCTATAGCGCCTACGCTCTAGCTCTAATACGCTATTAGAATCTAGGGTAAATAGGCACGGCGATTCTTTTGTGATGTTTTTTAAACGGTTTTGAGTCGATTTCGCGTCGCTACCGCGGTGCAGAAGAAATCGGGAGCTAAGTTCTTTAGACATTTTACAATACTATATAGTATAAGATAAAACAACTTATTAGGCAATGTAAGTAAGGAGCAAGAGCTATAGGGCCCTATACTAGTACTAATATAGTATTTAAAGATAAGTTACTATATTAAATATAGTGTATAGTAGATAGGATTAATAATTTCTATAAGATATACTAGGATATCTATAACCTTTAGCTAGCTATAAAGTAGCTTTAGTATAGTAAGTTAGGGGCGGCTTCTTCTAGTATAGTAGTAGGGGTAGTAGTAGGTAGGATAAGAGTAGTAGTAGGTAGGGTAGAGGAAGAGAAGGGAAAGGATATAGATAAGGTAGTTAAATAGTAAGAATGTAGTAGTTATAGTAGGGTTTTGCACTAGGTGTTTTAAATTAAATTTTAATCTATACTTACTATTAAGTTTTGCCTATAATATTATAATAATAATCTAGTGCTAATATATACCTAGTCCACTACCTATTATTATTATAGGTAAAGTATAAGATAGAACTAGGGGAGATAGCCTATATAGATAATCTATTTTATAATAGCTATAGCTAAAGCATTAGCATTAGTAGCTAAGCAGACTTTATAATAGTTCTATATTAGATATAGCCTAGTATTAATTAGGTATATATTATTGTATTTATTGTAATTTAGAAGGATATAGTAGTAATCTTTCAAAATGCAGAAAAAGAGGAAATTGAGAGGATTTCTTCTGCACCGCGGTAGCGACGCGAAATCGACTCAAAACCGTTTAAAAAACATTACAAAAGAATCGCTGTGCCTATTTACCCTAGATTCTAATAGCGTATTAGAGCTAGAGCGTAGGCACTGTAGGCGTGGCAATGCTAATAGATATTAATAGCAGCTATTATAGAGGGCTTGCCTAAAGCTACTACTACCCCCTTACAGAATGTAAAGGCTTTATAACAGTACCTTAAACCACACCTACACCACTACTAATAAGTTTGCAGCTACTAGATCATTATAAACTTAAATATAAAGAATTAGCTAGTATAGTATTGGCTTCACTGCTAGAGAGTGTGTAGAATATTGTCCTCTACATAGCCGACGCAGCAGCAACACACACCTAATGCAAAACCCTTACCCCCTTAGCACCCTCCCCCCTAATAGATATACACACTATAACTAAGTAACTTAAGACTATAGTAGAAAACACTGTTAAAAAGGCATTTAACAGCACTATACTAGCTCTAAGCTAGGCTAATATTACAGCTAGTAGCTAAGCAGCTGCCCCCCCTACTCCTACTTATATTACTACTATTATAGTATTACCTTATATCCACTGTAAGACTACTATTAGAGGCTTAACTATTATAGAATACACTAAAACCTACTCTCTAGAAGAGATAGTTATAGCTATAAATAAAGCTATAGGAACTAGTACTACTATAGTAGTAAGGCGCCTCTATAGTAGTAATACTATTATTACTTTTTATAATACTACTAAACTATATACTAAAGACATAACCTAGGTCTACACTATATTTAGACTAGACATAACACTTAACTACTGAATATTTAGCATTATTATTAAGGGATTCCCTATATACTACTTATAAAACTAAGCTAGCAAAGATATCCTAAAAGACCTTATTGCTGTAAATAGACCCAGCCTTATAAGGGTTATAGTGTAGAAGTAACGCAGTACTGCAACCTATATACTACTTATTATAGGAATTAATAGAGTTAAGGCAGCTAACCGCCTCTACTATACTAGCATTATATATAAAGCTAAGATCTTTAAAGCTAAACCCTACAATAATATACTCTACCTATACTAATACTACAACTACTTTAAGTTTAGCTATATCTCTACTAAATATAACACACTACTATACTACAGCTAATACAGCGCTAATTACTATACTAATAGGGAGAATTTATACCCTGCATTATTAGGCGTAATGCAGGAGCGCTATATTAACTATATAGGTTTACACCTAGCGTAGTCCTATTTATATAATATAGCTAATAAGCAATAGAACCACGCCTATACAGCGTACCTAATGCATTCCCTAGCCTTTGCTAAACCTAACACTACTAATAAAGGATAGACTAAAGTCTAAAGCCATAATAGATACTATAAGGCAAGCAATCTGCTCTTAAGGGAGGCCTTACTACGCAAATATATTAGCTAACTATATACTAAACGCCCTAAACTAAGCACTACTAACACTCCCTACACTCTAGGTGCTATAGTAGTATACCTTAGTATACTACCTACACCTATAGTAGGATTAAATAAGCTAACTACAACCTAATACATAATATAATTAGTATATAATAGAAATTATATACTAGAACATATAGAAGAAAACCCACCTTATACACCTAGCGCTATAATACTAACCTAGAACTAATGTAATAGTAATCTAAGAACTAGGGACAATTAACAGCTACCTACTAAACCCTAGCCTAGGGCGTTTCTACCTAGCTACCTAGGGCAGCTGCACTGCTATATACATTAACTACTAACTTAGCACTAATATGTAGTTAATACATAGTAGCATAGACTAATGCTTAATTATAGTAGTAGGCATAGAAATATACTTAATCTACTCCTTTAATTACAAACCTAACTAGACAACCCCCCTAACCGAATTTATTATAGCACTACTATAGACCTAAAGCGTCTTTATTAGAGATTTTAACTAATATTACCCCCTTTAGGACTACTTTAGTAGAATATTAGTAGGTAGTAATACCCTTCTAGTAATAGTAGAGTAGTAGTAACTTAGTTTTACTATACTATAGGGTAAAGTTATGTAGCACTTACACAGTAAGTATAGCAGCACTATTAACCACACCTAGGCCACCTAGGATACCTAGATTAAATACCTAGGCAGACTACATCTAGCTAGATCTAACTATATCCTATAGCTTATCTACATTAGTACCTCTAGGAATACTAACTACACACCTATTAATACATTTAAATAGTTATATATATAGATAGATATAGTAACTATAGAGGCAGCAGCTTGGTTCTACTGTAATACTAAGGACACACTGCTTAATACGCCTAAGGCAATTAAAGATTAGGCAGTCTAGATTATAATAGAACTTCGTGCTATTGCTAAAACTATAGTACTATACAGCCCCTAAAGCAGCCCTAGACCTAACCCCTAGTAGAACCACTAAGTAAAGTAAGCCACCTAGGATGTCTAATACACACTATAAAGATAGTATACTTACTACACTAATAATAATTAGCAACTTACTACTAAGGCAGTATAGATCTAAACCTAAGTTATTAATAAAGAATACTATAGCTTATAGAGAGCAGTAGTATAAGCTGCTACTACTTATAGGGGCAACCTATAGAAACTAGAATAATAGGCGTAGCTCTGTAGCAGCCTCCCACTAGAGCAGATTCACCTCCCTAACCTCTACTAAGGCAATAGCCTCTTCGCCTAGGTAGCTACTACCTATATAGAGAAAGCTATCTTTCTTACTATATACTTCTTCCCTTACTTAGAGGCATACCTTAATAATATTCTAGACAACTATAACTACTAACTTAACACTACAGCGTTTCTACATAAAGATTACTTTAATGCTAATAAAATACATAGGATTATTAAGGGTTTTGCAAGCTAGAAAGCACCTAGTCCTAATAAAATACTAGTGGGCTTCCTTAAAGCATATAGTTAGCCTTTAGCCTATACCCTTGCCTACCTTTTAAACGCATACTACTAGATTAGCTACTACCTAGCACTATACTAGACAGCTAAAGTTATAGTACTATACAAACCTAGTAAAACTCTAGAGCAATAATAGTACGCAGAAGCTTAGCGCCTAATCTTACTCCTTAGCATTATTAGTAAAGTCTTTAAAGCAGTGGTAGTAGCATAGCTTATCTACACTGCTAAGGAGGGGGAAGCCCTCCCTAACCTCTAAATAGGAAACTAGGCAAACTGCTCTATAGAAGTTGCTATTAGCGTCCTTATAGAGGCTATAAGGGCGGCCTAGCACTATAGCAGCACTGCATTGCTCCTATAACTAGATATTTCCGCTGTATTTAACACTGTTTACTACCGCTAGCTAATGTTGTGTTGAGAGGTCCTTAGTACGGAATAGCTTCATAGGTGTTCGACGAAGCCCCCATCCGCATAGGAAAACCCAGACTGCAAAAGAAGGGCTCCAAAAGGGAAAGTCTCTTCGGTCCTTAGTCCTGATTTGTGTGATCAAATGGTATCTTTGACCGGAACCTCATTATCGGTCAAAGATATCGTGATATCACAATCCCAACCGGTGTTGTTCCCTTTTAGGTATCACAGATGCGTCAATCTTCTAATATTTGCAAATCGGGATGCTGGGGCAATAAGAGTTATATATCCAATGCTTTGTGCTAATGATCAAATGGTATCTTTAACCAGAACCTCATTATCGGTTAAAGATATCGGGATATTAATGTAAGGTCGTCCCTTATGAATAGCTTTAGATATAGTGGTTTTCTTATATCACAGTCTTAGATGCTAGGGCAACAAGTTCCCTATAGTTATTCTAAGTCTCTTATAATTAAATGGTATACATTACCCAATCCTAGTTATCACGCCCTTATATCGCTTAGAATCTTATATTGTGGTTACGGTCACTAGGAACGCGTACACAGCTTCTCTATGTACAAGTTCCTCTTAATTCCGCATAACAATCACTGCAATTCTAGTCTGAATTCTCATTCTCAATTTAATAATAATGCAATGTATGCGTGTTCTAAGCTACCTAGGCCTAAATGCCCTTATTTATACCCATCTAATCTCATGCTCCTACGCCTATCTGCGCTAGTCCTAGCCCTTCTACGCCTAACCTTATAGGTTGCGTTACTACTTACACAACCCTCCCTAGGCGCAGGGAAAAAAATTTTGTATGTATTAACCTTATAACATAGCTAGCAAAGCAAAACAAAGGAAAGAAACTATTTAATTATAAGGCCCCCTTTAAAGTCCTAAGTTCTTTAATTTATATAAGACTCTAGGAGTCTTAGGAGTCCTTAGGACTTCTAACTCTAAGTCCTTAAGAAACGCCCCTAGCACTGCTCTTACGCTCCTCCTTTCTGCCCTTACTGTACAATTAGAGCTCTGCTTAGCCTATAAGAGTAGCTGTAGCTCCCTCTTTACGCATTCTTCCTTAATTTATTGCTATAAGTCTAGGCTTATAATAGACGGCGGTATAATAGATATATAAGTCTTTAAGATAGGGTTGTACGCTAGCTAAGAGCATTATAGGACATTAAGTTCTTAGAAGCAAGGGAGTAGCTTAATAGTTATTGCTATTCTAGCTGGCCTAAGTCATCTACTTTATGCCATGCCTAATCCATTTACCTTTAGCTCCCTATAGTTATTATTCTAATGCCTAGCTAACTCTCTATTAATTTGCAAGGCCCTTAGCTAGTCTGCCCTATCCTTAAATTTAAGATAGCTTTTCATAATGTTAGCCTCTTAGTTAACACACAGCTCTTCTATTAAACTAGCAATTATAGGGGGCATTATAGGGCTGTCTAGTGCTAAAGAGACTAATAATATATTAGATAGGTCCCTTTTTAGATTGCCACCTTCTATAACTATTTTGTTTAAGGCCTTAAGTTCTATAGGCAGCAAGGGTAGCGGCAGTAGTATATTTAAATCTGTAAGGGCAGTAGCTACTAACTAAGGAAGATTAGTCTTTACTATAACTAAGGCTTCTCGTCTTCTTAGCCTTAGCGCATAAGCTAGGGGAAGATTATCTAATCCCACAGAGGCCTCTCTAGTTATGCTCCTTGTAATCCTTACAGGGGTCGCTAGTGGTTCTCTTCTCCTAGTGGCCTAACTTACGCTTACAGGCGGCATTAGCATAGTTGCTATTTTTAGGGCCCCTATAGGCAATAGGGTTCTCAGCTTCCTAGGGGCCTTCTAATTACTAGTATTTACTGCAGTAAATTAGCTTCTAGAGCAAGAGGGAGGCTTAGGTTATGGGTTTATAGTAGTAGCTACTAATCCTACTATTAGGATAGCATTGTTAGCTAGTAGAGCTATGCTATCCTTATCTATAAAGGAGATCCCTTTGCTATTATAATCCTTAGGAGCTTAGGAACAGTGCTAACTAGGATAATCCTTATTCTTCTAAATCCACTCTTATAGCTCTTTGTTTAGGATCCTAGGCTTAACCCTATAGCTTACGGTTATAACAGCTAGGATCTTCTATAGGTCTATAAGCTTATCTCTCTTAGAGAATGCATACCTTAATAGTCTCTAATTATTTATTAGGTAGGCGTTCTAGTGCTTAAGCTTCTTTATACTTAGTATTCCCCCCCCACTAATGCATATAGTCCTTTTTGCGATCATCCTTATCGATCTCTTAGCGTCTATAGAAGGCCTAACGTCTTAGAAGTATTGGTTTATGCCTCCAGAGCCTAGTGCTAGGCTAACCGCAACTTTATTTGCCGCAAGGTTTTAGAGGATATATAGAACTATAGCCATCCTATTTAATCTACTATTATTAATGCAGATCCTATTATAGAAAGTCCAATCCTTAAGGTACAGCTTAAAATTGTTTAACATTAGGTCTTTTAGGGCCAACCTAACCTACTTATACCAAATTTTAACCTATTTTTGCCCTACTTTGCGAATATTATTTATATCCTTTGCTCTATACCCTACCTAGTAGTATAGAGTCTAGAGAAGGAATAAGGCCATAGCATAGCCACATTCCCAGCCTCCTTTTTATAGTTAGGTTAGCACATAGATTGCTTTAAATCTGTATAGGTAGTTAAGGAGCTGTTAGATCTATCCCTAAGCTCTAACTATAGTAAGGAACCTATCTGTCTTTAGGGCTGCCTATAAGTTAAAGTAGTACAACGCCTTCCTTACCCTATTAAAAATAAACAAAGCCTAGTAATCTAGAAAGTAAATAAAGCTAGCCACCAGCCTCTTTTTTCCTATCTTATTATATAGGTCTTAAGGGTTATATTATATGCTATAGGTAATGTTAACAATACTCTCCTCTCTAATGTAAAAAGCTTTCTTCCCTACTTTATCCGTAAGGCTTTGCCGGCTTATCTTAGCGGCTTAAATTAAGAACTTATAGTTGTACATACAGACAACGTTCTTAATACCTCTAGCAATGATTTTGCCCATTAAGGTCAGCTGCCACTGATCTAGCTTTCTATCTTCAGTCTTTATATGCCCCAAAGTCATTAGAAAGCTGCGCACATTATTCAAGTGGTTAACCTATTGTGATTCTATCATTTACGTATAGAACTAGGTGGCTAAGTAGGAGCTTTTAATCGTCTTAATACTCTAATATACCTTTAGGCCTAGGTTTAGCTAGTTATACTATTTATAGAACAAAGGGGGCTAACCATTATAGATAAGATTAAATGGTCTATTAACCCATTTAACCTTAGAAGGGCGAAAGAAGCTCCTAGCAATGTTGTATAAGAGGTTTGCTGTGTGTTCTAAGGTATAAGGAATCCCATTAAAGTACAATGCTTCCTTTTCCTTACTCTGCCTTCCTAGCAGGCTTATTATACTACTTATAATTAAAAGCTCTCTATATATTAAAAAAAGGGGGGAGGAAAAGAAAGGAAGGGAAGGGTAAGGAAAGGGGAAGTTAAGAGGGGCAGGTTTAGTGTAACAAAGTGTAAAGCTTTAGGGAGGCAAAAATGTAAAGCTAGCTTGCTTACACTTAGCACTAAGAGCTAGTTATATCTTATAGATTCCGTTTGCAAGCTCTAATTATCTCAAAAGCTAAGGGATAGGGGGGGTCTTGCTTCCCTATTATTAATTACGTGATTAAACTGTGAATCAGAGCGCGCTTAACTATAATTTGCAATTAGGTTGCCAAGGTTAAGACAATATACCCCTTTGTTAGGCTCTACGATTGTATTCTACTATTTTTACAACAAATTTTACGTAGCTTCCTATTGTTTATGCGTCTTCTTTTTAGTAGGGCCCACCCCTTTTTTTATAGCTTTAGTAACTTACACCTTATCTTAATAGGCCACTTATAAATGCTTTCTTCTACTAGGCTCCTACTTCTACACTTTTCCTCTCCCTTCTTCTCTTTTCTCCTTCTCTCCTCAACCTCTTTATCTATCAATACCTTTACAAAGCTTCTAATCATAGCAATGTCCCTTAGCAAGCCCTAGGATAAGCTCCTAGATACCTTTAAGGTTGCTTTAACCAATCTAACCATAACTTTATTATCTATAATAGTCTTAACTTCTTAGGCAGGCTACACTACCCTTTTCCCTTTATCCTATTATTCTAATATAGTAAGATTCCCTTCCTTTAGCAAGCCCTTCTAATTACTTACTAACTATAGTTTACTTTACAGTTCTATTATATGTTTATTTTCTAGGCTTATAGTGGGATTAATGTAGGCTGTTGTGGTCTTCTAGTATATACCAAAATTGCGTTTTAAGATATCTAAAAGAACCCTCCTTACAGCGCTAGTAAGGAGCTCCTTAAGTACGCAAAAACCCACAACGTTTATTATAATTTCCTTAGCAAGAGCCTAAAGTCCGTTTATCAGCTTACAACTTAGAGGGCTCGTTCTGCTCTAAAAAACCATGTGTTTATTCCTACTAAGCTGGCTCACCCTTAAGGCTAGCTTGTTAGTGCTTTAGAGGCACGTCCTAAGCGTTATAAGGCTCTTATTATTGCGTTTTTTAGTAAGAAGAACAATAGCTTCTGTTCCTATTATGCCCAGCAGTGGATAACAATAGTTACAGCTGTCTAGGAATATATATACTTCCCTTTCTATAGTTATATATTATTATTTAGTATAGGGGGCAACGCTTATACTAACTATATCTATTAAGCTTACAGTTTAAGTTATAAATAGCAGCACACTAAGGGGTATTAGGATTTTAAGAGCAGTAACAAGACCTAAGCTAGGTTTGCAGCTTTCTATAGTAAAGTATAGACGCCTAAGATAGAGAGCTTCAGCCAGTACAGGGAGCTAGATAACAACGCTCCTTATTTATTCTGCAATAATCCGCCTCCTTTTTCCTAGTTAATTATAGTGGTCGGGATTTCTTATGCTTTATATAGTGGCCAGGATGCTGTAGGTTCTTTTTAGGGGGAATTTGCTTATTGTTGTATTTAGAATTAAGGAATAAGGCTATAAAAGGGCTGTTAGGGTCTTATAGGTGCTAAAGTTAATTAAGTAGCTGCGCTAAGCGCAAGAACGTTTTCTAATCTGTGTATACATTATGCAAAAAATCTAGGCAAGTAAATCGTATTAGTGCCTAGATGTTAGAGTTTATCTTCTATAAATCTAAAAACGTAGAATAGCTATTTAATCTCTTTAAAATTAATTATAACTCCTAATGCAAAACCTTATGTATCTTTTGGTGTTGCCTTTGTTAAAAAGTAATGTATATTATAAAGAGGAGTTGCACTCCTTTGTCTCCTCCCTACTAAGATTACCTAAATATAAGGGTAGTCTTAGGAAGAAAGCAACTCTATTATTTAATCTGCCTACTAGTAATCAAATAAGATATATAGTGCTGCAAACTCTTTCTAGCATTCTACTAATAACCTAGGTAGTTGCACTTTAAGTAAGTATAGTAGGAACCATTGCGCTAGCATTAGCGCCTCCCTAACTCCTTTTTCTGCAGCTTCTCTACCATATA
The DNA here is from genome assembly GCA_013435705.1 of Claviceps paspali. Classification (NCBI taxonomy): domain Eukaryota; kingdom Fungi; phylum Ascomycota; class Sordariomycetes; order Hypocreales; family Clavicipitaceae; genus Claviceps; species Claviceps paspali. Next base: position 30,838 of record JABAEC010000059.1, on the reverse strand, counting down.
TTATATCTATATTCTTATTAACCATTTAATCTAACATTTTGTAAATAGAATTTGTTAGGTGTAAGTATTATAGGTCTTCTTTGTATATTATGCTTTTTAGTCTATTTAAAGGCAGTATGTGTAGCTATGGATTAGCTAATAATGTCCACCATCCCTCTGCGTCCTTCTTAAACTTCTTAATGTAATCTCTAGATATTATTTTATTAAAGATAACTCTATCTAGCGTATATAAACAGTACACACCTATTACTAGCGCCTAGCTATGTATACAGAACAGCCTATTCTACCTTATTGCCAGCTTCTAATTAGATGATATATTAATTAATCTCCAAACGTTATATACTAAGATAAGGTCCCCTAGCAGCAAAGCATCCTTCTAATAACTACTAGCTTAATTCCTATCTATACAAAGCGCCAATAGCTTGCAAAAGTTAAACACCCTCTCCTAGGCACACTGTACGTTATCATCCCATCGTTAAAGCACCCTAATCCTTACTTTAAAGAGGTCTTGCAAGTTAATAATATTATCCTAGTTAATTAATCTCTAAGTTAGGAATTCCACCTTAAGAGGCAGAATTAGGTCCTACCTATAGAGCAAGTAGAAAGCTAATTTTCTATGTAAGGCTTATATTACCATCTGGTCAGCCAGTAGGGCCTAATCTAGGTATTGTAGCCACTTATTATTATGCCCTCCCATTTTTACTAGCGCTAAGGCTAGCAACTAATGTCCTGCCTTAACACAAGCATTTGCCTTTAGATTATATCTAGAGGTTTAAATTCCTTTAATGCCAATATCTGCTAGAGCATCCTTAAGGTTCCCTTATATCTCTAGCCTACTATTAAAAACAACGTATTTAAATACGCTAAACTAGTATATTAGCCTCTTAAGGAACCTTTAGATTGTTTTTATATTAGCTTACATAACCGCTTTAGCCTTAACCCAACCAGTAAAGTTGCAATAAGCCTCTAACAGATACTTCTTTCCTTAATTAGATAGTAAATGCTATATATTAATGTGTATTTTGCTTATAGGGTTGCTAGGCATTAAAGGGATAGAAGCTTCCTACGCTCTCTAAGGAGCGAATTTTTAGCAAATTTCGTAGGTTATAAGTAATTTATAAACGTCCTCCTAGGCATTTTCCTACTAGTACTAGTCCCTAATCAAATGATATACTGCGTCGCATCCCTTATAACCAAGCTCTTTGTGTGCAGCCTTTACAATTAACGCCTTGTCGTTGTTGGTATTAATTACTAATATTGGCGTTTTTCCGTCCCCTTATAGTCTCCTCTAAAGCTAGTCCTTTTTAATAAAGAAATTCTTTACTTTAAGCTGTAGGTTTCTATATTATTTAGCTAATAGGTCTAGCAGTCTCTTAAGGGTAAGTAAGAAGGTAATAATTATATGCTACCTATTACTATATTTCTCTATAGGGAAAGCTAAGGAGGTTATTAGGTTAAGCTAAAGGTTAATAAAGTCTTTAATATCCCCCTTTATTATTTAATTAGTAGCGTCTAATTCTCCTGCCCCTTTATGTAATAAGGCGTCCACTACTCTGTTTTTCTCCCCTAGAATATAGCAAGCTGTAAAGTTAAAAAGTATAATATAACTAATCCACCTAGTGACAAGAGCCCCTAGCATATTATTCACTGCCCTATTAATCTAATGTATAAGAACTTGTAAATCTATCTCCAGCATAAAGGGAGTCCTATATAAATGGATGCAAAGTTATCTAAAAGCATATACAATAGCGCAGCACTCCTGCTTAGTAGCGTTATACTTAAGCTCTAATTCCTGCTAAGTCCCGCTCTTAAACCTAACCAAATATCTCTTACCTTTAACAACTTACTATAAAACTACTCCCTAGCTAATACTACTAGCATTAATAGTTAGGATAACCTCCCTATATCCTAGCTCTAGATTAAGTAATATTAGCACTAGTGCTATAGTTATTAAAGCTTTAAGGTTCTCTATTGCCCTTTATTGATTACCTCCCTATTTCTATACTATGTCTTTTTGTAGGAGGTTAACCAGAGGCTTTGCAATCTATATATACTTATTAATCTAAAGGTAATAATAACTAGTAAGCCTAAGGAACGATCTAATCTCTGTTTAGTCTTTATAGGTCTTCTAGTCTAGGATTTTTACAATCTTTGCTTTAGTTAGCGCCCAGCCGTTCGTCCTATATATATACCTAACGATTTCCACTAAGTCCTGGCAGAACTTTAATTTCATTGCCAATATTAAGCATCCAGCGAGTTTAATATTAACCAACACTTTGTTAATGTTAATTAAATATTCTATAACATATCTACGTATTCTAGGCATAATCTCCTCCCTATTATATATAGTTATAGGCCCTTTAACTGTAATGTTATTAAGAAAGGGTGAGCAGACTATAGGTATTAAATTAAATAAGATCCTTGCTATAGTCCTGTAAAATTGCACTATAGAATTTGTTACCCCTTAGGGAAGTCTGCAGAGTTAAAGAAGCCTAATAGCTGTGGAAATCGTTATTATGTCTTAGCTTTTCTTGTTAAGTTCCACTTAATTATACCTAGAGAGCAGGTCTAAGAGGCTAAGTATTTTACATATACTAAAGTCTTCGCTAAAGGCTTCCACTCCCTAAGGGATGTACGCATCCTATACCATTACCTTATTATACTTTATAGCCAATAGGATAAGCTGTATCCCTCTATCTTTCTTAAGTACCAGAAAGTAGGGGTTTCTATACAATCTATAACTCTCTTCTAAATGCCTATATTCTAGCTTCTTCTTTAGTAAGTTAATAAGCTTTCCCTAAAGTCCTAGTAGTATAGGGATAGACCTTGCTTACTATATACTATAGTTAACTACCTTAATTACCTAAGGGGGTAACACAAGGGGGTTGACTTTACTGCATTCTAACAGATCCTACGCTAGAGCTGCTTTGCAGTTGCGAATAATCTCCTTAAAAACACTTAATTCTGTATTAGTTAAGTGCTTCTAAACTCCATCAACCATTTAATCCAAGCATTCTTTTATTAGACGAAACCCTTATGGATGCTTACTAAACCATCCAGTAATGTATTTTCTATACACCCTAGAGGTATTAAGCTATCTTTTTGCTTCTGCCTATTTCTTTAATTTCTAAAGGGGGTCTCCCTCTAGGGTTATCCTATCTAAGGGAATATCGTCCTAAGGCAGAATCTTCACTCCCTTTCTCTTATAGAGTGTGTAGACCTACAGATTAAATGATTTTTAGCTTTTAGCAGCCTAGAGATTATTTACAGCGTGTAATAGTTATATATAATATTCATAAGTAGCCTCTTTTAAGACTAACTTAGTAATTGCCGATCCCTCTTGCTTAGATATTAGCACTAGATTTTTATCGTTAGCTAGCTCCACACCTAGCTCCTCCTAAGTCGCACAATCCTTTAAGTTTCCTAGAATAGCGCTTACGCTACCCTTACTCTAGTTGCCCTTCCTTAACAGCCTAACTATATTATAGCTTAGCGCCCTAAACATAGCTATAGAAGCCGTAAAGGGGTAACGCTTAATGGTAGCCTTATTAATTAAATAGTTGTTACACTCCTTTCGCCTAATTAGTGGTTTATTATTGTTCTAGAGATCCATAGCGTAGACACCTATAGTAGAGTTCTTTATTCCTATAACAAATTCCTACTGCATTCCTCTAGCAACCTTTAATACAACTATAACGTTATTAAAGCAGCACCTAATTATTATATTCCCTTCTCTATCTCTATGTTTAAATATAGCCCTAGCTATCTAAATAAAAGGCATTCCTAAGATTAATTTTACTATAATAGTATTAGGAGAGACGTAGAGGCAGATAGAGGTCTAAACGTTCCCTAGGTAAAGTTTAGTGCGCACTTCCCCTAACATCTTAATTGCCCTATTAGTGTAAGATATTGTGCTAGCATTTGTTGTTACTGGATAGATCCTAAGGCCGGCAATCTTTACAAAGCTCTAGGCGATAATATTTCCTTATAAGCCACTATTAACTAAGGTAGGCAGTAAGTTTCCCTCTAGGTTTCCTAAGCAGACTTATAGATAGGGTAACTCCTATAGGTAGCTTACAAGGGATTAAGGCTCTAGGGCCGTAGAGTCTCCGGCAATAACGTTTAAGGCGTTAATATGCAGTAACTTTTGTTTCTAATTAAAAGCTTTCTCTGCATTCTACATCCTTTCCTACAATAGTTCCATAAGGGCTTAGTCTATATTATACAATTACATTAAGCCCAGCTCTATAGATTTGGTTGGCTCACAGGATTCCTTATCCTTAATCATATCTCTTATGCTGTGGATGGCATTAATCAAATGATCTTCATGGTTATTGGTTTGCATCCTCTTCTATAGCCCTATAGGGTGGATGCTAGAGCTTAGCCTATCCTTTGCGCTTAGGTTAAAAAAGTACATTTAGTCGATTCCTTAAGAGCGCATTTTGCTCTTCTTAGAGACTGCTATAGCAAGAGAAGGCATAAGGTAGCAGAGGTCCCTAATAGGCACCCTAATCTTCTTATTAAATATCTTATTATATAAAGTCCCTAATATCTATTTGCAGATAGGGTCTGTTTCCTAATAGTTAGCTTTTATAGATTTATATAACTTATCCTTAATTTAAAGCTCCTCTTCTGTTTTCCTTAGCTTTCCTTCTAAGCGTGCTAACTTTTAAGGTGTTTTAGTATCTGCCGAATTGGTTACCACTAACACCTGCCCTTTAGCGGCCCTCTTCAGTGCATTAGAAGGAATTTCCGGTTGAAAGGCTATAACTACTGTGACCCTATTTGCCGCTTCTAGCGCTTTTTACCGCTTTAGCTGTAGCTCCTACATCTTAGGTTTTAACGCAGCAAACTCAATAACTTAGCGTTCCTCTGGTGTTGGTTCCTAGTTGCTTAGGTTCCCTACAGAGGAGTCTCTAATAGCTTGCAATTTATTAAACACCTTACTCTTAGAGAAGATAGAAGCCTAAAAGTAGGCAGCTTATTGTATTATGCTTCCTATATTTGCAAAAGCACTAGAGAACATTAGGGCGACTAGATGCCCCCTAACTAAGAGGATCTTTTTGTCCTACATATAGTTGCAAAAGCTACTAGCCTTGTCTGCCTTATAGACTTAGTAAGCAGAGAATCTATAGTAAGTATCTCTATAGTAGAAGCAGCCCTGCTAAGTGCCCTAGGACGTCCTAATGTATCCCTAATTACTAGATCTTTAGTTATAACCCCTATTATAGATTAACCCTTAGTACCCCTACGTTTACTGCTAGCTATATAGTGCTCTTCCTTGCCTATTAATTAATTAGTCTTCTACTACCTTCTGCCCTTAAACTACATTAGTTATCTATAGTAATTAGTTAATTATAAGGTCCTATTTGTACTTTTCCTCTAACTAGCATAATAGGTCTACGTTACTTATACTCTGTTTTATAACTAGTATACACATCTCCTTAAGCTAATAGGTAAGGTTATCTATTTAATCTATATAATCTATACCTCTAGTAATCTCCTTATCTTTAATGTTGTCTATAATTAGGACGTGCCCTCTACAGTAGGCAGGCGTGTCTAAGTTATCCACAAAGCGAGTTTTCTAGGTCTTTACACTAGCATTAGCTTAATTTTCTTTTGTAACCATCTGATCCCTAAGCCGTTTTGCAAAGGGTGGTTTCCTAGGGACCAAATTCCTATTCTCTATCTTAAGTCTAACTCTTATATGCTTATCTAGCTTCTCCTACAAATCTATATATAGGGTTATTAGGAAATCATCTCTACTAAGCCTTTTAGTATTAATAAATCTAGAGAGCATGCCCTATAGTAGTGCCCTAAAAATATAGTTCCCCTAAGAGGTTGTACTCTTCTAGCCTTTTAGGTTAGCTTTTAATATTAGAGCTCTGTAATGCTGCAGCTAAGTTTGCGTCTTAGCCATTCCCTAAGGTCTTTTAGCATTAAGGTTAATAAGGCCGTTACGTGTAGACTTAATAAGGTCCTAGTTCGTTGCCTTAAACCACTATAGGATGATTATCTTAAATTCCGGCTATTTGCAGGCTGCTCCTATAGATTAGATGTCCTTACAGAGCTCTTTGCACGTTAGGCGTTTAAAGTGCTTAGTCTAACGCTCCTTATTAATTCTAAGAGCCGTCATTTTGAATTCGAAGTTAATAATGTATTCTAAGATATTTACACTATTAAATAGGGAGTCAGCTAGTCTATAGGTTGTAATATAATTGCGTCTCCTAGATTCCTTATTAAGCCCTTCTATTAGCATTTTAATGTTATCCTTTGTTATAACTAACATTTTTAGGGGAGCTTTAAGGTCCCTAGATAGGCCTTAAGCAACTTAATCTCCTTTAGGGCTTATAGTTAACTTATTGTCTTTAAGATTAATGCTTGTTTTTAGTGTCCTTAAAAGGCTGCTTTTCTATGTTTGCTTTAGGGGCAATTCCTTTTTTGCTTTTAGGGAGTTAAGCGTATCTAATATATAGGTATAGTGTTATATAATTAAATAATTAAGAGCTTAGAAGAGAGTGTGTTTCGTTCTCCTTATTGTAGTAATTCGCGCTAATAAGTATTCTTTAAATATCCATAGACTAACCATACTTGTTAGTAGGTGGCTTTTTGTAAGCGTAAAGAACAGTCCAATAATAGTAACCCCTATAAGGATCCTAGCGTTGTCCCTAGTTACTAATTAGTCTCCCTTATATAGAGTTGGCCTTAGCCTCTCTAAATTAGTGTAGTACTACTATAGTGTTTTTCTCTTCCTAGCTGAATTTGCTGCGTATTCTTTATTTATTAGGCTTTCAGTATCCTAATCAATTAATCCTTCGTTTTTAATCGTTGTTTCATGCTTTCCTTCAGTAGAAAATTCTTTCTTAGCCCCTAGTATACTAGGACCCCTTTTTTCCATTATATTGTATTTTGCTACGCTAGTTGTTGCGCTAGCACACACTCTTCCTATAGAAGCGCTTCCTATAATTAAATAATCTATATTGTATAAATTATATTTTTCTAACGCTTATTCTGTTTTTATAGTGCCCTTTATTTAATTATTATTGTCCTATTTTTCAGGTATATAAGGGGTCCCCCAGCTTTTCATACTAATAGTTCTTATTGCAGTAGCAATAGTGCCTTTAAGTTAATAGACAATTAAATTAACTCCCTAGCGAAGCCCCTATTTATATTAAGAGGTCCTTAGTATAGAATAGCTTTATAGGTGTTTAACAAAGCCCCTATCCATATAGGAAAACCCAGACTATAAAAGAAGGGCTCTAAAAGGGAAAGTCTCTTTAGTCCTTAGTCCTAATTCGTGTAATCAAATGGTATCTTTAACCAGAACCTTATTATTGGTTAAAGATATTGTGATATTGCAATCCCAACTGGTGTTGTTCCCTTTTAGGTATCACAAATGCGTTGATCTTCTAATGTTTACAAATCGGGATGCTAGGGCAACAAGAGTTATATATCCAATGCTTTATGCTAATGATTAAATGGTATCTTTAACCAGAACCTTATTATTAGTTAAAGATATTGGGATATTAATATAAGGTCGTCCCTTGTGAATAGCTTTAGATGCAGTGGTTTTCTTATATCGCAGTCTTAGATGCTAGGGCAACAAGTTCCCTATAGTTATTCTGAGTCTCTTATAATCAAATGGTATACATTACCCAATCCTAGTTATCACGCCCTTGTATCGCTTAGAATCTCGTATCGTGGTTACGGTCACTAGGAACGCGTACATAGCTTCTCTGTGTACAAGTTCCTCTCAATTCCGCATAACGATCACTGCAATTCTAGTCCGAATTCTCATTCTCAATTCAACAATAATGCGATGTATGCGTGTTCTAAGCTACCTGGGCCTAAATGCCCTTATTTATACCCATCTGATCTCGCGCTCCTGCGCCTATCTGCGCTAGTCCCGGCCCTTCCGCGCCTGACCTCACAGGTCGCGTCACCACTCACACAATGTATGTATTAATAGCTGTAGGGATACCTATATGGATAGCAGCATAGACCTACGCCTTTATTGCCAATAGAATAGCACAAATTTTTTTTAATAGCAAAACAACTAGCACCCTATCTATACCTATAGGGGTACTATAGGGGTCCTCTATCTTACCTATCCTCTTCCTCTTATATATTATACTACTATACGCTAAACTATAGGATGCATAATCTACACTAGTGCTAGGCTTCTTAGACAATACTAACCTCCTTACATACAGCTGCACACTAGATATTACGCGTTAGCAACTTAAGTCTGTGTAGAATATTTACTAATAATGGTCCTAAGAGGCAGGCCTTGTATTTAACCTAGCAAAGAGCAAGCTTATACACTTTACCCACTGCTATATAGTAATTATAACACCTATCCGCCTTAGCTCTGTAATAATATAACCTATCTAGAAGTCCTACTTCCTAGGGGTATAGATATATTGCAAACTTATGTAGAAGACCTACTAACTTAAGGTTAAAAAGAAGCTGCTACAGTAGTAACTTACACTTACAGCGCTTTTAGCCTTAATATAGGGTTGCTCTATACATAATGTATAACTGCTATATATGTAAGTTGTTTAGAGTACTATTGCTTATAGTATAGGTTTACACTACACCCCTACCCCCCTTAATAGAAAAGCAAGGGGGATTGCCTATGCCTTTATTACTAAGTAAAATAAATACCTATATATAGTAACTAGTGCCTTTAAGGCTATACTATAGACCCTACTTAAAACTAAAGCAGCAGTAGCCCTACTTAATCTATTCCTTAACTTAATCTCCCTTAGGTTTTATAACTATATTAAAAGCAATAGTATAGCAGATAGAATATAAAACACTTATGCTATAGTTATAAACCACCTTTAATATTACTAGACCTAGCAGAGAGGCTGCCTACCTACTAACTAAGCTGAGTATACGCTGCTAGTATCTTAACTACACACCAATCCCTATAAACCCTTACTAATAAAAGCCCTTGCCCTAGAATAGAAAGATAGATAGCACTGTAAGTATACTACTATAAACACATATAGAGGCTGGCCCTACCCTACTACAGCTAAATATAAGCTATCTTTTAACTCTACTACTAAATTTATTAAGCTACACTAAGGCCTTACTAAGCACAAATTAATAGTCCTTATCTAGATGCGTATAGAAAAAATAGGGCTAAATGCATTTCTCTACTACTACTACATCCCTAATATAGATTTGCTAGTTTACTGCTGCTAAGGTAGTAATAAAGATTACTACTATATCCTTCTAAATTACAACAAATATAATAACATACGCCTAATTAATACTAGGCCGCATCTAATGCAGAACCACTATAAAGTCCGCTTAGCTACTAATGCTAACGCTCTAGCTATAGCTATTATAAAATAGATTATCTATATAGGCTATCTCCCCTAGTTCTACCTTACACTTTATCTATAATAATAATAGGCAGTGGACTAGGCATGTACTAGTACTAGGTTATTATTACAACGTTATAGGCAAAACTTAACAGTAAGTATAGATTAAAATTCAATTTAAAACACCTAGTGTAAAACCCTACTGTAACTACTATATCCTTACTATTTAACCGCCTTATCTACATCCTCCTCCTCCCCCTCCCCTACCCTACCTACTACTACCCCTACCCTATCTACTACTACCCCTACTACTACACTAGAAGAAGCCACCCCTAACTTACTATACTAAAGCTGCTTTACAGCTAGCTAAAGGTTGTGGATATCCTAGTATATCTTGCAGAAATTATTAATCCTATCCGCCTATTACAATACTATTTTTATATATTACGCCCCTAGGTGAAACAGGGCGAATATAGCTATAGCTGAAAGCTAGTAGGCTAGAAATGGATTAGCAATAGACTTAACGCAAAGACAATAAGGAGACTTACCCTTTATGTAATAAGGGGGTTAGGAGGTATAATAATAAGTTTCCTTTTTCTGCACTATATATTAGCGTAATATAACACTATAGCAGCACTACTACAGCTATAAAATACACTATACTTACTAAAGTTAATACTATTAGGAGGATTAAAGGAAAGAGAAAAGGAAAGAGGTCTAAGACTTAGGGGGAAGTCTTTTATATAGATGCCTAGCCCTAAGGGTTATATAACTTAATATATAATAGCGCTAACTATTAGATAGGTGTTAGGCAGCTGCTAGCTATTAGCTAGCTATAGCTACTCCTTACTACCTATAGGTACCCTATAGGTTACAGCCTAGTTCTAATACCTTTCTAACTTAGCACTAATTCCATTCCCCTAAAAAACACACTCTCTAGCAGAGCTGGTTACCATCTGGCCAGCCGCGCAACTATCTCTACATAATAGGCACCGGCTTGGAGTCACCCCGGCTCTACAGCGGCAAAACCACGGTTGTATACAGGTTTTCCTCCCTGCACTAGGGTTTTTCCTGTATAATTAAGAAGATGAGGTTCTAGGATATAGAGCTTAGATAGCCCTATCTAGAGTAATAATAATAAGTAGTAATCTTTATTGCCTCTCTAGTAGTAATAAACTAGTAAGTTTACATTAAGGATGTAGTAGTAGTAGAGAAATACATTTAGCTTTATTTTTTCTATATATATCTAGATAAGGACTGTTAATTTATGCTTAGTAAGGCCTTAGTATAGCTTAATAAATTTAGTAGTAGAGTTAAAAGATAGCTTATATTTAGCTATAGTAGGGTAGGGCTAGCCTCTATATATATTTATAGTAGTATACTTATAGTACTATCTATCTTTCTATTCTAGGGTAAGGGCTTTTATTAGTAAGGGTTTATAGGGATTAGTATATAGATAAGACGCTAGTAGTGTATACTTAGCTTAGTTAGTAGGTAGGCAGCCTCTCTACTAGATCTAGTAATAATAGAGGTAGTTTATAACTATAGCGTAAGCATTTTATATTCTATCTACTATACTATTACTTTTTGTTACGTGCTGAAGCCGCCGTATTATCGGCTCCAGTCGACACGTAACTTGGGGGGTATCCGCGCGTACGTCGAGATACGTCATAAAAGGTGGAAGTCCGCAGAACCTGTCAAGACTTTGTTATAAAAGAAGAGGAATACACTAGTGCATAATTGTATAGGTAATCAAGTGTAAGAGTAAGGTAAAGTAATATGTATGATTATTGTTTTTTTTCCTCTCCTTCTACGACTTAGGGAAACCCCCTTTTATAGGGATGTCCCCTACTAGATGTAGGGGGCCTCCCTAAAATAGAGGTTTCTAGTTAGGACTATAATAAGTCCCCCCTTTACAGAAGAAGATAGCTTATTCTAAGCTAAAGAATATAAGAAAAGAAATCTATAAATAAGTGTTCCTACTAGGCCTCCTAGCTTTCTGCTAACTGCTATAGTGCTGTATTCTAAATTCTAATCCTACTGTCCTATTGCTAGCTTCCTCTAGTATTGTCTTTTGCCTTATCTTTTTTATTCCTTACATCCTAGCTGCTGTTTATTACATAGGAAATTGTATTTACTAGGGCAGCCTTAACCTTTTGTTAACTTAGAATGGCCTTAAAAGCTGTCTATTATAATAGGTTAGTTATAGTATAGACTGCTTTAATGTTTAAGTTGGTAATAAGTAGGCATACATGGTCCTATAGTTCCTAGAAACCAGCCTCTTTAGCTAGGGCCTCCTAAATCTATTAATAGCCCTAATTATTACCTCTTACATAGGGGTTGTGCCCTCTAGTTATGCAGAAGGAGACCTTTTCTTAGATAAAGTTAATTTCCTAGAGAGAGACGTTAAGTGTAGTAATGTAGCTGCGTCTATTATTTTAGGCAGCCTCTTATACTTCCGCCTAGAGTAAGTAATAGCGGATGAATGTATTAGCGCCTAGGCATATCTAGTAGTTGTGGCCTAAAGCTGCGCCTCTTATAGTTAGATTATTATAGGTTTTAGCGATTTACGTAAAGAACTAGAGGAGCATTCTTTCTTACTATAACTGCGCTAGTATGGTTGTTCTCTGGTTTATGTAACTTTTGAAGATTTCTAGTATATTTATAACGTAAGTCTAGATGTTCTAGGTGGAGAGGAGTTAGCGGACGCTATAGCAGGTTCCTTTATTTAGCTAGATAAGAGCTTCTAGGCTAAGTCTTAATACATATAGAAGGAAGTAATCCTCTAAGAGGGTTGGGTTGTTATTAATCTAAGTAGGTGGATTGCAGTGTTATTAGTAGATCTTATAATCTATGTGGTTAAGGAGGTTTAGAAGGCAATACTACTTAAACCCGCCCTTAATAAGGTTCTAAACGTAAGTTAAGCAGCAGAGTTTGAAGACAGACTCTTAAAGATCTTAGCTGCTTGCTAGGAGTCCTCTAATTCTTACCTCTTCCTTTAGGTTGCTACATTCTTCTAATAGTTAGAAGGCTTTTTTACATTCTTAGTAAGTATTATTGTCCCTAAGGTTTGCTTATTGATCTAGTAGATCTTTATAAATTTTAAAGTTAATGCATGCTATCTAATAGTCTATAATAGCGTTTTTACAAGAGATGCTATAGAAGAGGTAGAAGTAAGTTATTAGAGAGGGGTAAGGGCTATGTAGCAGCGTTTACTTATAACAAAAAGGTAAGGGTTTTTTAAGTTTTTTACTATCCTTATTCTTCTATAGGTTATTAGGATAGCCTAATATTTATTTAGGAGGTTTGTTATAGTGTGTGTGGTTAAGCAAGATGTAACTTTATAATTTGCTTTATTATTGTAAGCTATAGACTTCTGCCTATCTACTATAAGGAAAATATAGAAAGAGAAAGGGTGCCCCTTAGTAAGAAAAAATAGAGTGTCCCTATATAATAAGACCTAAAAACGTTGTTCTTTATGCTGTGTGTACTTCCTTATTTATAATGTTGCAAATATTGTCCCTTATGCCTTTGATTACGTCTTTGTAGCAAAGGGCCACTTTAAACGCCCTCTATTGCTAAGGGGAGTGTACTACATTAATAGTATGTATATTAAGCTCTCTAATAAGTTCCCTTATCTGTGTCTAATAAGCCATAAGGCCAGCGTAGCTAGTAAGGGATCTTATCCTATCGCTAGTATTAGCGTTGTACTCTATAAATTTGCTGTAGTAGGCTAGGTGCTAGTTCTGTGTAGTGAAAATTGCTTTGTTTATATTACTAGTAATAGCTTAGAGATGGCTAGAGAGTTCTGCGTTTTTTGTAGATACTTTAGCTTAGGCGGTTAGTAGGGTTCTTAATTAGTATAATTAACTGCGTAGGAAGGTGCTGCTACCTAAGGTGGTTAGCTGGGAGTGGTTTAGCTAGAATTCCGCGTCTTCTGTGTTTTTATTGCTTTCCGCTATAGTTGTAAAGAAGTAAAGTAATTGTTAGCTTTCGTCTAGATTAGCAATGGAAGGGTTGGGTTTATTATTAATTAGAAGGTTTTTAAGGCTAGCTATAGTGTGCTTCTAGAGATTGTAAGATTAAAAAAACGCAAATATGTTATAGAAGAGGTTCCCTATTATCTAGATAAGGCCTTCTACGCCAAGTTTAGTAGTATATATATAGAATTTGTTAAGAAGGGTGATAGAGTATTTGCTATTTAGGCTGATTACTTACTGTTAAAGGACTTTATATAGATAGCGTAGCTATTATAGTAGGAATACGCGTTAGAACCCTCCTTTAATTAGGTTACTAGCATAGTAGGAGTAGTAGAGTTTATAGATTATGCTAGGGAAACCATTGTTGTTAATAAGGAAAGGTCCTATTCCTCTATTTCTAACTCTGCGTTGTAGATTGCTATCTTCCTATAGTAGGAAGAAGGTAAGGTCTTATTAGCTATAGGTATCTTCTATTATGCTATATTCAGCCCCTTAGGGGTGTAATCCCCTATAGGTTTTAGGCATCCCCCTATAGCATTAATTTATAATAGCAAAAGGTTCTAACTTAGTTGGCAAGGTAATGCATATAGGGTCTGTCTGCATTCCTTAAAGGGGGAAATAGCTACTTTTATACCTAGTAGTGGGTTAAAAGCACTAGGCCAGCGTTTATTTAGTAATGGGTAGGTAAGTTAATTGTAAGCCTTATGTAAGGTAAAGCTGCCTACGCTGAGAAATAGGAAATTTATAGATTCCGGGGGGTTATTCATAATGTGTAATGTTTTTACAGGGAGTAACTTTACAATCTGCTTTATTATTAGTAATTGCAGACTACTGCTTATCTAACGCATAGCAAAATTGTATAGTACCCCTAAATAAAAGCGAAAATAAAAGTTCCTATTTAGCTAAGCTATAATGCATTGTTTGCGTCTCGCTGTCTTTAAGTTATTAGCCGATAAATCTTGCTCTAGGGTTGTTATCTATAATGAAGTAGATGTTGTTTGCTATGCCATTAATTACAACCCTATTATAAAGGGCTGTTTTAAGGACCCTCTATTATTATAGGTTCTATACTGTATTAACAGCGTAGATATTTAGTTCCTATGTAAGCGTTTATATCTAGTCCTAGTGGGTTGTAAGGCTGGTTCTAAGATGGATTTTAGTTATTGTTTCGCAGACTTCCTTATTGTGCCTACGCTAGTCCCCTTAGTACACTATATGCTAGTTAGCTGGATTAAAAACCAGAGAAGTTATGTAGTTGGTAATAGCCTATAGGTGGTTAGTGAGTTCCGCTGTTTTAGCGGACTATTTAGTAAGTATGGTTTGTAATGTCTACAGCTGCTATGCTTAATAGATTATAAAGGTGCTAGTGGTTAAGGATGCTAGCTAGGTGTGCATTAGCTAATTTTCCTTATCCTTAGGGCGCTTATTATACTCCGCTACTTCTATAAAGAATTTATATAAGTGCCTCTCTCTTATAGTAGCTAGAGGGGGCTATTAGTCTTTAGGCGGCTAGGAGATTTTAATGCTGTAAAGGATGTAGCCCTAAAGGTCCTACGCGTTGTAGAAAGCGCATATATTGCGCTAAAGGGGCCTGTCTGTCTAAATAAGGGAATCTACTTCTAATTCCGCGGAGTACTAGAAGAATTCCATTAGTGATTTAGTAGATGCTAGGCTCCCTTATTTATTAATTTGTTAGTAGAGGATCCTATGTATACAGCGGAGTTGTCTAAGTAGGAATATGTATTAGAAATGTCCCTTAATAGCGTCCTAATGCTAGGTAGACTAGCAGAGTTTATAGGTAGAACTAGAGATATTGTCCTTATGTTTAAAGAGTAGTTTGCTACCTTAGGTTTAGGTCTCTTATTTTAGGTTGCTGTACCTCTATAGGAGATCAAAGGTGTACGTGCTTTAATCGTTAATGTCTTCCTCTATACGCAGCCCGCTCCTCTAGTAGACTAAATCTCCATAGAGACAGGGTATATTAGCAGGGCGTTCCTCCTGGCGTTCCCTATAGGCGTTTTTAGTTGCCTTAGCTGCTACTATAATGGAATTAGCTGTATAGAAAGGGTGTAAAGGTAATAATATATAGATTCTAAGGTAGGGCAGAATAGAAGGGGTAGGTAGAAATGTAGGAGGTTTATAGGTCTTAGGGGAGGGGTGTGTAGTAATAGGAAAGTAAACAAACAGTAAGTCCCTTATATGTGTTAGCTTCTGTAGATAGTATAGGGTTTTTAGGTGTATAGGTTATAGTATTTTCACAATATATTCATTATACAATGCGTGACTTTACGTTTTGCTTGCACTTACAAAATGGTATTCATTGTGTATCTAAGCTATATAGTTAATTATCTGGGTTGTGAGCTATAATATATAAGTTTAAGAGAGAATTTAGTAAGAGGAAGAAAGGAGAAAGCTAGTAATTAATATAAGTAAGTAAGTAAGTTAATGCCTTAATAGGGTAAGTAGACTGGCGGTGAGTTTAATAAGTAAGGCAAGTGTTGTTAGCAAGGTGTTAGGCAATAGCAATAAGCAAGTTTGAAATTGTGTAAGTTCTTATAGAGCTAGCGTAGGTTGGCTGGGGTCTATTATTGTTTAATTAAATAGGTTGTTTATTGCCCATTATCTGCTGGATTTGCTAGTTTCTTTAGGTATAGCAGGCGCTACTAAGGTAGGAAGAGCTAGTGGCCTAGCGCCTTAATAGGTTATTGTCTTTGCAGCAGCTAGGCGTCTTAGGGTTAGTTGCCCTATTGTTTTTAGCAGTAGGTTAGCCGGCGCCTTCTAGATTACTAGTAGTAATGCTATTTTAGGCAGCACCTTTATTATCCTCTACCTAGGTGATTCTTATAGTATTAGTAGGGTTGTCCTTATTCTTTACGCTAGTAGAATTAAGCCTATTCTTTAGTAAGCAGCTTTGTTAGGTCTTAGTAAAGCAGTAGCATTATAGCTTTTCTGCTTAGTGGCGCCTTGTCTCTCTTATCTGTTAGCGCTGCTAGCCCCTAGGTTAACTAGACAAAATCCACTGCTTAGTAAGCTGGTTTAGCCTCTTACTGCAGGTTCTAGCGTTATATTAGTAGGTTTGGGGGGCGTATAAAGAGTCTTAATTGCTGCTTAGAGCGTTTTTATGTCTATATAGGCGGTATTTACATTATCTTAGAGGCTAGTAATGGCCTTCTCTATTTGCTAGGCAGCAGTCTCTTAGCGTAAGATAGCCTTTTCTATAGATAAGATATTCCTAGCTAAGTTAGTAGCGTATACTTCTATTTTCTAAGCTATCTATGTAAGTTTTTTATTAACTATAATAGTGTTGCTATCTTTAGAAGCGTTAATAAGTTTAAGGATTGTAAGAAGGCTGTGTCTTTGCTTATTAAGGAGTTCCTTATGGCCGGCGGTGGTTTATTCTAAGGACTTAATAGTGGCCTATAGCGCTGTAATTTGTTAGAGGACCCTGCTCTAGATTGTAGGGATAGGCAGTGGGTTAGATTCTATTGGTCCCAAAATCCCAGCTAGGTAGAATTGGCTAAGTGATGCTAAGTAGCTGCTAAGGGTCCTATTTAGAGCGCTAAAAGCCGCGTACATCCTCTCAGCGATAATTATTTCGCACGTAGGTAGCTAACTAGTCTAGGGGCGATTGTTACATAAGCCCCCTTTGCAGTGGATGGTAACTGCCCTTTTAAGGGCCTCCCTAGCTATGTATACTACTAGCACTTTAGATTTGCCTTTAAGGCCAGCTGTTTTTTTAAGAGCCTTGTAAATCTTACAATAGTTTATTATAACTCTTATATATAGGTTGTAGAGCAAGTCCTTAGGGGCAACGCTTATGCCGTTAGCGCTGATTTCTGCGCCTACTATAAAGAATTCCCTTCCTATAACATACAATATATTTATAAAGGTCTAAGGTTTTCTAGTACTGCTTCCCTTATTAGTATACTACTACTTAGTGTAGGTAGTATTAGTAGTAGTTTCAGCGTTAAAAGCAATGGCATCCTCCTCTATATATAGGATGTATTCTTAACCATCTACGCGGCTAAATTAGCGAAAGTGCTAATATAGCTAGAAACCTGCAATGTACTCTATAGTGTCTGCGTAGGCAGCCTAGATGTTTCTCTTACAGCTGTAGGGTGTTTTTGTAGGCCTAGGGCAAGGGGAATTATTATTATTGCTAGTGGGTTTATAATTCTTACTATTCTAGGTGTCCTTATCGTCTAGATTAACTAGGTTGTCCTTATCTTCGTCTGCGTATAGATGCATTAGTGTGTTAATGCCCATAGTAACTATGTTATTAGCTAAGGTTATGCTGATTTTGTCTTCTGTAATGTTAGGGAGAAGGTTAAGTCTAAAGGGGTTTAGTTAGGAATAGTCTATTATAGCGCTAGCAAATAGGCTTAATAGTTTTAGTGGAGGATAATTGTAGAAAGCTAGGTTATTAAGGTTATATAGTATAGTTAGTATATGCTTTTAGCAGTATTAGGTTTAGTTAAAATCTCCTACAAAATGATGTTTAAAAGCGTCTCTAATATTATAGATAGTGAGACTTAGGAGTAATGGCCTATAGTACAGTCTAAGAAGCGCCTCTTTACTAGATTTTAGTGCGAAACTTAGGGGCAGAATGTATACGTTAAGCCAGGCCCTTCTCTAGAGATTATAGTACCTAGGGAGCTTACTAGATTTATTAAAGAATTGTACTATAATGCGTAGTGTAGTAATATCCTTAGGAGTAGGGGAATGGTGTATCTAAGGGGGTAGGTTGGTTATAAACTGGTTAGATTTAGCACTAAGGGTTGTTATAAATTAATGCAATAATAATTATTCCTATAGTAAACCTAGTAATAATAGAAAGGTTAAGGGAGGAAAGGTAGAAGGGGGGAAAAGGAAGGAAATTAAAAGGAAAAGGGGTAAGAAAATTATACCTAGCTTACTCTAGGTAAGTGAGTTAGAAGTGAGTTTTAGGGTTGCGTAGGAATTTGCCTTAGAGGCGTGGCTTTCCTGCTAGCGAGGGCTTCCTACGCATACCTTTGCGTGTAATTTTACAGTGTAAGGCGTGTTGCCGGCAAATTGCGCTGTGTTTTATGGGTTGGAGTCTCTTACAAGACAACGCTTGCAATACTCCTCATCCCAGTCAATGGCGTTCTTCTCTAGGTAAGAGTCAACCATTTCCGCTGCGTTAATATACATTTCTTCCTCTAAGATCTATTAGTTGTCTTTTGCTAAGAATCCTTTCTAACAGACTAGGAAGTCAATCTGTGGTTTCCTTTCTTTCTTCTAGTAGATTCTAACCTAATAGTTCTTAATTCTTTTGATTTCCTAGTGGTCTGCTTTACCTAATCCTATAAGGTTAATAGGTGGTGGTAAGGGTTTAGCCCTTCTAAAGGGGTCTACCCCTTACTATAGTTTCTAAAGCTAGGCTACTAATACTATTAGATAAACCCTAGAGTTTTAGGGGAATTCTAGCTAAAAAGATAGGGGAGACACCTTTTTAAGGACCTTATAAGGTTTGGCTCTTTAAGGTAACTATTTTCTCTTTAGCTTCTCTAGGAGTTTATATCTAGCGTAGAGTCTAAGGTAGACTATATCTCTAACGTTAATGTCCACAGGGTTGTGCCTAGCATTATACCTAATCTTAGTAAGGGCTGCAGCTATTGTTATAGTAAGTTCTACTTCCTTTTAGTATAGCTTTTGGAGAGCCTCTATGTCTAGGTTATCTAGACCACTAAGGGATTTGTTAGGGTTAGCAAGGAGATTAACAATAGTAAGGGGCTTATAGCTAAAGATAAGCTTATTAGGGGATTAATTAATAGGGGCTAATATAGTGTTATTAAGATAGTGTTGCAACGCTAGTATTACTAAGACCTATAGGACATCTAGGTTGGTAGCTGTGTGATATCGCAGAGTGATAATCACTGTTTGGTTCTTCCTTTCGGCCACTCTGTCCGTTTAGGGGTGATATATAGTAGACATAAGGAGCTTAGCTCCTAATTTGTAGAATAGCAAGGTCTAGAGTTTAGACACAAATTTTAGATTATAATTGCTAACAATTTCCTTAGGAAGACCCTAGTTAGTAAGATACAGCCCCTTAAGGAGAAGTCCTGCCTAGATTTTAGTGGTGTATAACTTATAACCTAGGATAAGGATCGTTTTCTTGCTGAATAAGCAATTCACTAGGTAGAGTAAGTTGTAAGTGCTGTGGCCTTTTACTATCTATATAGTATTAGTAGAGCTAACTTCTAGTATATTAGTAATAAAGTTAAGCGAAATGCAGTAGAAGGGGACTAGTTTAGTTTATAAAGGCTTTATTTTGCCTAGGGGTCTGGTTTAGAGTACTGCATTTTCCCTATATGTATTACAGTGTGCAATATAGGTGCGAATTTGGCTGCTTATCTATGGAAAACTAACTATAGATAGCTCCTTAGCCATCTGCCTAGCGCTAAAGTAATAATAGTTATTATAAGTAAGTTAAAGTAGGGTCTTAACGCAGCTCTAAGGGATGCATAGTCTTTAGCAGCCTTTAGCATCCTAGTAGTAGAGTAGCCTATCGTCTCTAAGGTCCCACCTATAGAGCAGGATTCTAGGTTGATTTCTATTAGCGCGTTACTGCTTCTCCCTATAGGCTTTTATTCTATTAATAATCCAGCTGTATTTTGCATTGTGTGGGTATCCTGCCACAATAGAGCTTTTTATCTCATTATTAATAATTACAGTTGCTAAGAAATCTTCCCTAAAGTATACGTATGCGTTGAGTTTATTGAAATAGCTGCAATCTACTGCCTTATAATAGCTAACGTCTACTAGTAATTAGGAGAGCGCGTTAGGGACTATGTTTAGCGTTCTAGGTATGTAAATCACTTAGAGTTCAAATTGCAATAAGTAATTAGCAACCTTTGCTAATTTAAGGTTAGCTTTGTTAAGGTCTATTATAGTAAGTAAGGTATACTAGATTATACCCTTTGCTAAAGAGTAATCTATAATAATGTTTATAGGCTAGGAATTTAACTAAGCTATTTTTTGTAGCTTACACATTCCCTAGGCAATTGCTGCAACCTCTACTTCTGTAGAGCTATATTGCTTTTTAACTATAGACGTTAGCTTAGAGAGGAATAAGATGGGTTATAGTTAGTTGCTACTAATATCCTTTCTAGGGATACTTTCTCTATCCTAGTTAATAGCTAGTTGGAAGGTATATAATCTAAATCCTTTCTTATAGGCATTAACTTTAAAGAAGAGGGGTTGCTCTAGGTTATAGTGCTATAGCAAAACCTTAGTGTAAAGCAGATTTCTAATAGCTTTAAAGGAGGCGATTTCCTACTCTAATAGGGTAAATTTCGCCTGTTAAGCCGTGCGTTTCTGTGTTTACTTCAACGCTCTAATTAGCAGTTTATTCTTTGCACAGAGCTCCTAAAGTAAGGCTGTCTTTCTCTTCTGTAGAGGTTTAATATAAATATTATACTAAGGGACGCTAGCTTAGAGAAATCCTGCTATGCTAATAAAGGTTTTAAGTGTTAAGAGTATTGTTAGCATTTGTAGGTTCTTAAATGCCTTAACCCAATCGCTAGTATTGGTAATGCCTTCCGTATTAACAATAAATCCCAGCAGTTAGATAAAGGGATACCTAATAAATGATTTTTTCGCAGCAATGTAAAGTTGGCATTTTTTAAGGATTTAGAACATAACTTTAAGGTGCTATAGGTGTTTATTAAGAGTGTCTAAGAAGATGGCAATATTATTAATGTAGATACGGATGAACGCCCTGTGGTTGCAGAATTCTTTGTCTATAAATTATTATATATATATAGGTAAGTTCTTAAAACCCTGTATAGCTACGTGCAATACTTTAATACCTCTTTTAGAGATAATAGCCATTTAATTGCAGTGTTCTCGCCACACTAGGAGCTGGTTGAAGAAACTAGATGCATTAAGGAGGGATATCTATTTTTTACTATAGGCGTCCCCTATAATATTGCTTTAGTCTAGCAGTAGGTAGACATCTAGGATAGTAATGCTATTAATAGGCCTTATGTTAATTACTACTTGTCCTTTGCGTTCTTTCTCTGTATCTCTCTACATAAGGAATCTAAGGTATAGGCAGGGTGCCTTTTCTCTACCTCCTAGGTACAATACCTTTCTAGCCTTATGCTTTTATTAAAGATTTTGCAGAATTTCTTAAAATCTTTGTGGCTAAGGTTGTATACCTATAGTAGCTTAAGCTGATTTTGCTATCTGTTAATAAAGTTGATTTTTATCTACTCTTCTTTAGGTATAGGCACTATGCCTCTATTGCAGTATATATTGTATTTGTTGGTAAGGTCCACTAACTTCTTAGCTATAGTAGGGTTAAGATTCGCAACTTTAACGCTAAACTTGTTTAAGACAAAGGGTACTTTATCTAGACAAGAGATTCTGTATAATAGGATTCCCCTATTAACTGCTTTTAGGTCTAGGTTGTTAATAGTTTCCCCTACTTTATAGGTTTTAGTAATAGAAAAGGCGTATTCTGTTTCTTAAGTCCCTTCGCTAAACCAGGGAACGTTAATGTTTTTGCTGTAAAATTCGGAATATTTGCAGATGTTTACTACGGCATAGTGGGAATTAACTGTAGCCATTCCTTCTAGGTGGCCTAATCGCTGGTTTAGTTGGATGTAGAGTGTGTAATCTAAGTGGTTGTATATAGGGAGAGTCTTGTCCTAGCCCTTCTTAAGTATAGCATTAAAAATCCAGTGGTTTTGCAACACAAAATAGTACACACTTATGTCTTCTAGGTCCTTAAGGTCCTCTTAGTAAACCTATACTTCCTCTATATAGTATAGTAGGATTATTATATTGTTTACTATAGTAACCCTTTATATAGAGATAAGCTAAGAGGGGCAGAAGATTTAGCCTAGAGTAGTTATATTGTAAACTAAGCGGAAAACCACTCTTAGCTTAATAAAATCGATCTTAATGCCATAATTGTGCATAAAATCTGTGCTAATCAGCATTTTTAGAGTAAGTTTCTCCATTACATCTATGGTTACCATAAAGTAGCCTAATACTAACTTACCCCTAGCTTTACCTCTTATATAGAAGTTAAAGGTAGCTATTTTAATAATGTAGAAGGAGGAATTCACCCTATTTATAGATTTTGGTTACTAGGTGCCCTATATTACATTATAGCTATACTACTTAAGCTATTCTTTATTAACTAAAATGAATAAAGTACTAGTGTCTAGGCAAATTTTATAGTCTACACCTTGGTTATTAAAACGAAGGTTTATCTTAAGGTATGTTATTGTTTTTATCTTGCTGGAGATTTCCACTTAGTAAGGGCAAGAGACTGCTTTAATTACTTAGCTATTAATTAATCCTCTAGATATAGTAATACCTTTTGTCTAGTCTATCCCTACTATATAGGATAGTTTAATATAGAAGGCGTTAATAAAGTTAGATTCTTTCTTATTACTATTGTCTTTAATAACACCTTCCTTAATAACATAGTATCCAGACGCAGTAAGGTAGGCTTCCTTAGCTTTAGCATCTAAGTTATTAACAACTATAATGTGATTAGCGCTGTTGCCATTTCTTAGAGCCTATTTCTTATAACAGCGCTTATTATACTTAAAGGGTTGTAGTAGGGGCGACTTAAAGTAGGTTCTACAGCCTTCTTTACACTATTTTAGAGCATTGGTTGTCTTTTCGCCAGAGTCTGCGTTGTTTTTAGTCCTCTTATTGTTATTCCTACTCTACTATAGTTCTTAGTAGTGGCCTTTCTATAGGTAGCTTCTATCCTTAGAAAAGAGGCAGAGATGTTCTTACTAGGGAGGGTTTTTATTACTTTATTTCCTATCTAAGTATTATTGCCTATTAGGGCTGTAAGGGTTGTAGTAGTAACTAAAGTACTCTTGCTGGCAAGGGCTTCTACTGTACTTCCACTAATCTTAATAGTATAGTTATTGGTTCTAGTGTGCTTCTACGCCTATGTCCATAGGGTCCCTATTATTAGATTCTAATTTATTAGCTACTATGTGGGCAGTTGTAGAATCCTTGCCTTAGTTGGCTTATTAGTGGTTTTTTCTTTTAAGGAGGAAATCCCTAAGGTTGCATTTTTTCCCATTAATAAGTTTAATATAGGCGTTGTGGCGGTCTGTTTCTATAGGGGTTAGGCAAATTTGCCTAAGTTTAGGATATAGCTTATAGTAAAGACAAACTAATAGCTGGAAATTACTAGATTTGCTATTTACCTAAGTATAGTAGAATACCTTTGCTATAAAGTTGTGTAAGGATGCATTAGAGAGGATGTCTTCCCTAGAGAACTTGGCTTAGTTAAGCTATACTATAGCATCTTAGACCTAGATGCCAAATTCCTTCTAGATAGCGGCAAATATAGTGTCTAGATTATAGAAAATAGCAATCTTCTCTTTATTGTTAAGGTGCTAGTAGTACTATATTAGGGCAGCGCTATAGAAAAGATACTATATCTAGTGTAGAATCTAGTCTTATTAGCTAGGTCCTATATAGTTAAAGTAGTCTTTAATAGACTGGATCTATAGGTCTATATCTATAAAGACTACTATTTTGCCTTTATGCTTAATAGCCACACTATTAATATCCTTAGGATTTATCTTAGGGTCTAGGTACCTAATGTCCCCTATCTTCTAGGAGGAATTAACCAATTTATTAATAAGTGTTGCAACTTAGCCTACGTTTACTGGCTTATAGGGTAGACCTCTATTCTAGAGGTATTCTATTATAGGAGGCGGACGTTCTACGCCCTAAGTAGCAGGTGGCTTAGTTATATACTCCTTATAGCAGACGGCGGAGTAGGTATTGTTTTAGGAGTAGTTAGCTTAGGTATAGGGGTGTCCTATCTTCTACATACTAAGTTCTATATGCCTTGCTAAGGTTATTCTAATACCTTAGGATCTAAAGGACGCTGTAAGTTGTTTTACGTCTGCAGTAGAGGTCTATCTAATAAGTATTGTGGGTTATAGTCTAGACTTAGATAGTTGCTGCTAAAATTCTACTAAAAGGGGTGCTGTTTAGTTAGTAGCTGGCTTTAGGGCTAGGGCAAAGTAGGTCTTAGTCTCTAAGTAGTGTATAGCCTTATTAAGGTTATTTTGCGTAGAGCAATAGATGCTGTTAAGTGTAATTTCCTACTACTCTCTTATATTAAGCAATATTTGCTTAATTTTGCCAAATATGCTAGATTCCTATTGTTAATAGTGGTTATTATTATAGGGATAGGGGAATTTCCTTTCTTTATAGTAAGGCGCTATCTTCTTTGCTTAGTTAAAGCCTATAGGGCTTACAGAAGTAATAGAGGGGGCCTTAAACTTATTGTATGTAGCGTAATAGTAGATTGGGATTCTAGGGGGTGTTTCCCTTTAGAAGATAGCGCTATAATAGCTGCCTTCTTAGAAAGAGAAGTTAGTGTCTTCTATAGGGAGTAAGGTAAGATTTAGGGTCTTTAGTAGTCCCCTCTCCCTTAGGCTAGAATTCTCTTCTATTAAGGCGTCTTTTTAGGGTGTGCTAAATGTTCCTATGTTATTATCCATCTCTAGTAGTATAGTGCTATCTTTAATAGGTGCTAACTCTGTCTCTTTAAGGTCCCTACTAAGGTTAAAAAGTCTATCCTTTTAGGCAATGTAAATAATGCCTTTTATAGTTTACTACTTAGCGCTTACTGTAATAAGGTCTATAGGATTCTAATAGGATAGTCTTTTAACGACTATAGGTTCTGCTTAGAGTTAAAGTTTGCTATTAATATGCTAATATCTAGCAAGGGAGCGAAGGTTTCCTACTTCCTTAGGAGATATAAGTAGTCTTCCCCTATTTCTATAGTTAGGGAATTCTTAGTAAAAGGCCTAGAGATAGTGTATAAGGCGTATCTAGTTTTCTAATATTAATGTAAGGGTTAGGGATTTTAGACTAATAGGTTAAGTTTGCTGGTTATCTAGGGTTGTTAGTATAGAAATAGTTGCCTCTTATATAGTAGTAGGCGTATAAAAGAAACAGCAATTACTACTAGTTGTTACGTGCTGAAGCCGCTGTATTATTGGCTCTAGTTGACACGTAACTTAGGGGGTATCTGTGTGTACGTTAAGATACGTTATAAAAGGTGGAAGTCTGCAGAACCTGTTAAGACTTTATTATAAAAGAAGAGGAATACACTAGTGTACAATTGTATAGGCAATCAAGTGTAAGAGTAAGGTAAAGTGATATGTATGATTATTGTTTTTTTTCCTCTCCTTCTACGACTTAGGGAAACCCCCTTTTATAGGGATGTCCCCCACTGGATGTGGGGGGCCTCCCTAAAATGGAGGTTCCCGGTTGGGACTGTAACACTTTTAATATAGTTATAAAACCTAAGGGAGATTAAGTTAAGAAATAGATTAAGCAGGGCTACTGCTGCTTTAGTTTTAAGTAGGGTCTTTAGTATAGCTTTAAAGGCACTAATTACTACTTATAGGTATTTATTTTACTTAGTAATAAAGGTATAGGCAATCCCCTTTGCTTTCTTATTAAGAGGGATAGGGGTATAGTATAATCCTATACTATAAGTAATAGTACTTTAAATAACTTATATATATAGTAGCCTTATATTATATATAGAGCAACCCTATATTAAGGCTAAAAGTACTATAAGTATAAGTTACTACTACAGCAGCTTCTTTTTAACCTTAAGTTAGTAGGTCTTCTATATAAGTTTATAATATATCTATACCCTAAGGAAGTAGGATTTCTAGATAGATTATACTATTATAGAGCTAAGGCAAATAGATATTATAATTACTATATATTAGTAGGTAAAGTATATAAGCTTACTCTTTACTAGGTTAAATATAAGGCCTACCTCTTAGAACTATTAGTAGTAAATATTCTACGCAGACTTAAGTTGCTAATATATAATGTCTAGCGTACAGCTATATATAAGAAGGTTAGTATTATCTAAGAAGCCTAGCATTAGTATAGATTATATATTCTATAGTTTAGTATATAGTAGTATAATATATAAGAGGAAGAGGATAGATAAGATAGAGAACCTCTATAGTACCTCTATAGATATAGGTAGGGTGCTAGTTATTTTACTATTAAAAAAAATTTATACTATTCTATTAGTAGTAAAGGTATAGGTTTATACTACTATCTATATAGGTATCCCTATAGCTATTAATATATATATTAGCTAGCAGTAGTAGATAGTGTTAAATATAGTAGAAATATCTAGTTATAGAAGTAATATAGTACTACTATAGTGCTAGGCTGCCTTTACAGCCTCTATAAGGATGCTAATAGCAACTTCTATAGAGTAGTTTATCTAGTTCTCTATTTAGAGGTTAAAGAGGGCTCCCCCCTCCTTAGTAATATAGGTAAGCTATACTACTACTACTACTTTAAGGACTTTGCTAATAATACTAAGGAGTAAGATTAGGTGCTAAGCTTCTATATACTATTATTACTCTAGAGTTTTACTAGATTTGCATAGTACTATAACTTTAGCTAACTAATATAATGCTAGATAGTAGCTAACCTAGTAGTATATATTTAGAAGGTAGGTAAAGGTATAGGCTAAGGGATAGCTATATACTTTAAGAAAGCCTACTAGTAGCTTATTAGAACTAGGTGCTTTCTAGCTTATAAGACCCTTAATAATCCTATATATTTTATTAGTATTAAAGTAATCTTTGTGTAGAAATGCTATAGTATTAAGTTAGTAGTTATAGTTATCTAGGATGTTATTAAGGTGTGCCTCTAAGTAAGGGAAGAAGTATATAGTAAGGAAGGTAGCTTTCTCTTTATAGATAGTAGCTATATAGGCAAAGGGGCTGTTGCCTTAATAGAGATTAGGGAGATAGATCTATTCTAGTAGAAGGCTACTATAGAGCTATGCCTATTATTCTAGTTTCTATAGATTGCCCCTATAAGTAGTAGTAGCTTATATTACTACTCTCTATAAGCTATAGCATTTATTATTAATAACTTAGGTTTAGATCTATACTACCTTAGTAGTAAGTTACTAATTATTATTAGTATAGTAAGTATACTATCTTTATAGTATATATTAGGCATTCTAGGTAGCTTACTTTACTTAGTAATTCTACTAAAGGTTAGGTCTAGGGCTGCTTTAGGGGCTGTGTAGTATTATGGTTTTAGCAATAGCTTAAAGTTCTATTATAATCTAGACTACCTAATCTTTAATCGCCTTAGGTGTGTTAAGCAGTGTATCCTTAGTATTATAGTAGAACTAGGCTGCTGCCTCTATAGTTACTATATCTATCTATATATATAACTATTTAAATATATTAATAGGTATGTAGTTAGTATTCCTAGAGGTACTAATATAGATAAGCTATAGGATATAGTTAGATTTAGCTAGATATAGTCTGCCTAGGTATTTAATCTAGGTATCCTAGGTAGCCTAGGTATAGTTAATAGTACTACTATACTTACTATATAAGTACTATATAACTTTGCTCTATAGTATAGTAAGACTAAGTTACTACTACTCTACTATTACTAGAAGAGTATTACTACCTACTAATATCCTACTAAAGCAGTCCTAGAGGGGGTAATATTAGTTAAAATCTCTAATAAAGATGCTTTAGGTCTATAGTAGTGCTATAATAAATTTAGTTAGGGGGGTTGTTTAGTTAGGTTTATAATTAGGGGAGTAGATTAAGTATATTTCTATGCCTACTACTATAATTAAGTATTAGTCTATACTACTATATATTAACTATATATTAGTGCTAAGTTAGCAGTTAATATATATAGTAGTATAGCTACCCTAGGTAGCTAGGTAGAAATGCCCTAGGCTAGGGTTTAGTAGATAGCTATTAATTATCCTTAGTTCTTAGATTACTATTATATTAGTTCTAGGTTAGTATTATAGCGCTAGATGTATAAGATAGGTTTTCTTCTATATATTCTAGTATATAATTTCTATTATATACTAATTATATTATATATTAGGTTATAGTTAGCTTATTTAATCCTACTATAGGTATAGATAGTATACTAAGGTATACTACTATAGCATCTAGAGTATAGAGAGTATTAGTAGTACTTAGTTTAGGGCGTCTAATATATAGTTAGCTAACTTATTTATATAGCAAGGCCTCTCTTAAGAGTAGGTTACTTATCTTATAGTGTCTATTATAGCTTTAGACTTTAGTCTATCCTTTATTAGTAGTATTAGGTTTAGTAAAGGCTAGGGGATACATTAGATACGCTATATAGGTGTAGTTTTATTACTTATTAGCTACGTTATATAAATAGGACTACGCTAGGTGTAAACCTATATAGTTAACATAGTATTTCTACATTACGCCTAATAATATAGGATATAAATTCTCCCTATTAGTATAGTAACTAGTGCTATATTAGCTATAGTATAGTAGTGTATTATATCTAGCAGAGATATAGCTAAACTTAAAGTAGTTATAGTATTAGTATAGGTAGAGTGTATTATTATAGGGTTTAGCTTTAAAGATCTTAGCTTTATATATAATACTAGTATAGTAGAGGTAGTTAGCTGCCTTAACTCTATTAATTCCTATAATAAGTAGTATATAGGTTATAGTACTATATTACTTCTATACTATAATCCTTATAAAGCTAGGTCTATTTATAGTAATAAGGTCTTTTAGAATATCTTTACTAGCTTAGTTTTATAAGTAGTATATAGGGAATCCCTTAATAATAATACTAAATATTTAGTAGTTAAATATTACATCTAGTCTAAATATAGTATAGACCTAGGTTATGTCTTTAGTATATGGTTTAGTAGTATTATAGAAAGTAATAATAGTATTACTACTATAAAGGCGCCTTACTACTATAGTAGTATTAGTTTTTATAGCTCTATTTATAGCTATAACTATCTCTTCTAGGGAGTAGGGTTTAGTATATTCTATAATAGTTAAGCCTCTAATAGTAGTCTTATAGTAAATATAAGGTAGTACTATAATAGTAGTAATATAGATAGGAGTAGGGGAGGCAGCTACTTAGCTACTAGCTATAATATTAGCCTAGCTTAGGGCTAGTATAGTACTATTAAATGCCTTTTTAATAGCATTTTCTACTATAGTCTTAAGTTGCTTAGTTATAGTATATATATCTATTAGGGGGAAGGGTGCTAAGGGGGTAAGGGTTTTACATTAGGCGTGTGTTGCTGCTGTATTAGCTATGTAGAGGATAATATTCTATATACTCTCTAGTAGTAAAGCTAGTACTATACTAGCTAATTCTTTATATTTAAGTTTATAATAATCTAATAGCTATAAACTTATTAGTAGTAGTATAGGTATAGTTTAAGGTGCTGTTATAAAGCCTCTATGTCCTATAAGGGAATAGTAGCAGCTTTAGGTAAGCCCTCTATAATAGCTGCTATTAATATCTATTAGTATTGCCACGCCTATAGCGCCTATGCTCCAGCTCTAATGCACTATTAGAATCCAGGGTAAATAGGCACGGCGATTCTTTTGTAATGTTTTTTGAACGGTTTTGAGTCGATTTCGCGTCGCTACCGCGGTGCAGAAGAAATCTTCATGAAGGATTTTGTAAGCTATTAGGGCTAACTATATACTTTAAGGAAGCCTACTAATAGCTTATTAGGACTAGGTACTTTCTAGCTTATAAGATCCTTAATAATCCTATATATTTTATTAGTATTAAAGTAATCTTTATATAAAAATACTATAGTATTAAGTTAGTAGTTATAGTTATTTAGAATATTATTAAGGTATATCTCTAAGTAAGGGAAGAAGTATATAGTAAGGAAGGTAGCTTTCTCTATATAGATAGTAGCTACTTAGATAAAGAGGCTATTACCTTAGTAGAGATTAGAGAAGTAGATTTATTTTAGTAAAAAGCTGCTGTAAAGCTATACCTATTATTCTAGTTTCTATAGATTACCTCTATAAGTAGTAGTAGCTTATACTACTACTCTCTATAAGCTATAGTATTCTTTATTAATCACTTAGGTTTAGGTCTATACTACCTTAGTAGTAAGTTACTAATTATTATTAGTATAGTAAGTATACTATCTTTATAGTATATATTAGGCATTCTAGATAGCTTACTTTACTTAGTAATTCTACTAGGGGTTAGGTCTAGGGCTGCTTTAGGGGTTGTATAGTACTATAGTTTTAGTAATAGCTTAAAGTTCTATTATAATGTAGACTACCTAATCTTTAATTGCCTTAGGTATATTAAGTAGTATATCCTTAGTATTATAGTAGAACTAAGCTACTACCTCTATAGTTACTATATCTATCTATATATATAACTATTTAAATATATTAGTAGGTATATAATTAGTATTCCTAGAGGTACTAATATAGATAAGCTATAGGATATAGTTAGATTTAGCTATATATAGTCTGCCTAGGTATTTAATTTAGGTATCCTAAGTAGCCTAGGTATAATTAATAGTACTACTATACTTACTATATAAGTATTATATAACTTTACCCTATAGTATAGTAAGACTAAGTTACTACTACTTTACTATTACTAGAAGAGTATTACTATCTACTAATATTCTACTAAAGT